>JANLJB010031018.1:0-36306 GCA_026212285.1 Bursera cuneata | reverse complement strand
AATTTATCACATGATTCCTTGCTGTTGTAAATTTGTAATCACCCCAAGCTCTGGGAATGAAAATCTACGAGGTTCATATATGGGCTCTGTCCTGGCAACATTACTAAGCCAGTAAGTTGACCAATACCCAATAATTTAATAACAACTAACTGCCTTTTTTTTAATTCTAAATAACTTCTAATTTCAATAACAGAAGCAGGATCAAGTAAATTAAGTACAAAGCAGGCCAAAAAATTTATAAATGCAGCTGTGTTTCTAGCATCGGGTTACATGTTCCATAATATATAAACTAAAGATTTAAAAATACCAAAGAAAGAGATTCAAAGATTTCTTCTCATCGAAAAGCCAGTGATAGAATATACATTATAATGCAAGACTCAACACTTATTTACAAGTTGACTAAAGCTTCCAGGGATGGTTACTTCCTACTTCATTAGCCTGGGCAGAGCTTGTCCCTTATCTTCTCCTCCCTCCATCCGTTGTTCACCATCGAAATGAAGTCTTCGATCCTTTTCCGTAAATTATCATCATACCCTTCCTCATCTTCCCAACCAACCTCATAATCGCTACCATCGTCTTCAACATCTTCCTCGTAACCATCAGAACCATAATATTTTTCATCTTCATCTTCATATTCATCTTCATCTACATCACTGTTGGCCATAATATTATCATACATATTTTCTTCTACTTCACGTGAACAGAAAAAAGACAAGGCATCTGCATCGTCAACTTCGTAAGTATATGGCTTGACGCTTCCCACAACGGTGGCAAGTATGATGGTGTTAAGCAATGAAAACAGGAAAAGAGGACTTGATGAAACTTGAATCGGACATGGAAAGATTGATGGCAACAAATAATTCAGGACCAGAATAACAGCTACCAACAGAATTATATAAAAAGATATGGATCTCCCAGATAGCTTCATGCAGGTATTCCAATGGGAGATGTTGGTTCTGTGTGCTTCACTGCTCTTGGAAGAAGGGCTTTTATATATATTGCCAACTGGTGATTGATTTTCTTAACGTATAGTGGAGTGTATTTTTGGTATTACCATCGGTATTTCACAGAAAATCTTTTTTGTCAAGTAATGAAAACTTCCAAGCACAAGATATCTGAAGTCTCTTGTACTTTAAAAAATAAAAATAAAAAAAAATCTCATCTGGAACCTTTGTAAAGTCAATCTAGTCAGGCTACTCTACCCAAACACATACACAAATTTATTAAATTATTTGTTGATACTTAAATTAAAAGACTAGTTTGAGATTTCTGTTTTCAACTCTCTCTTGGTGCATGGAATTGCTGTTAAACTTCTCCGGACTAATTTGGCTTTGTTACGTTATCTAACTCTCCCTCCATTTCCGAACAGAAATACTTTTCAAATATGATGTTACTGTCACTCTTGCTAACAAGACATCCCTGGATTCGGGGATGATTTGAAGTTGACAGGCTTGTAAAATATTTATAAACTGATATAAGCAACCAAACGTGTCGATTTCATTGACCTTGTTGTTGACAGTACAACTAGGAACATGAACAGGGATTCTTGGACGATCAAGCTCAATCTTTACCAAACAAATGCATATAGGGCTCGGACTCTTAAGGACAACGGAATTGGATTCTTAGCATTCAATTTTTTTAAGAATGGCTCTTGCCTCTTTGTCCTAAGCATGACCCTCTTGATGTCGATAGAAGCTGACGTATATGATTGGCTATTATTTTTTTCAGATACACCCACTTGTCATCCGCCAGTTAACAACTGAAAATAACTATTAAGTTAATGTCTGATCTGTCAGTGATGTTAGGTTTCTGATTTTCTTTCAAGGTAATCAAGCCTTACTGTTTTATTTTTGTGCGAAGGTTTCTGAATATGAAGTGAAACATTGTTTAATAACTTGTTTGTTTGTTTATTTGCCAAATGATAATTAGTGTCAGAACACAACTGGTCAAGGCTCATGAACAAATGTATAGAAAATATAATGATGAAAACAATTTTCGATTTATAATATATAGGACAATCAATGACAGGATCAGAACTATGATTGTTTGAAAAATTATTAAGCATTGACCCTGGATGCAATTCGCTCTGACAAATACCTCAAAATTGCTACTAGACAAATCAGAATTGTTACTACAGCAATTTAAGTGAAGTTTACTGCAAACTTTTCTCAAGTTTAAGCTTCTGAAGATTCGTCTAAGATTAGAATTGGAAGTATTCTAGCAACGTTGTTATAATTCAGAATTGAGAACCGTGACTTTATTGTATAAAAATTAGGTTTCGCATATTGCTGCCAAGGACCAGCTCTAGTCAGCGGGAAATAATTGTTGGGCTACCTCAGCTATCTTTTGAGTTATATTGACTGGTTCATGGATTAGGACATCCTTGTAAATCTTTTAATCCAGTTGTGATTCATGCAGGGTATACTTGACAAAGTCTCGGTACAGTTAGATATATTAGAAGAATGAAACAAAAGTATTACCCTGAAAATCTGAACAGAATCAAAATCCCACCCAAACCTAAAAGATGATTATGGAATAATAGAAATACAGATGTTCAGTAACTTCTTTGGAAAGATCTCCACTAATGAGATGAAACAAATGAAGTGGTTGGAAAGCGGAGCAGATAATGCTCAAAAGTCAAAACAACAACAATGTTGAAAATCATAATCCATCACTCTGAAGAAAAGGCAACTCTAGGGGAAAATATTACATCAAAATATTCTACATGACACGACAAAGGTAGAAGCCTACCTAATCATCTAACTTAAATACTACCTCAAGGGAAGGAGGGTAAAACCCCAGATGAAACTCATTCTGCGGTAGAGATAAATTTTTCATAAGTTTACAGACAAAACAAACAAGAGGAGGTGAGATTCGACAAAAGGAGTTTGAATGCTGATGTTGTCAGTACATTACACAATAAGGTGAGGTCTTTACATTACCCTACAGGCAAAGATGCATTAATGTCAGTAGGCTTATTCCTTGATTCTGATGGCAATGAAGAAGACCAATTATCTCCGCGGAAAGAGGAAGTAGTGAAATTTCCTTTTGGATCAGCACTAGAAATAGGAACAGCAGCAGTAGGAGTGGCTATTGATACGGGCTCCTGTTTCTGTTTCCTCGGCTTTTGCTCATGATGGTTCCCTGCCAAAAAACTACCTACCACAACCTGATTCACAAAACAAGGAACTTGGTCTCTTCAGATGTTTGAAGTATCAATTTAGAACTATGATCACTTGTCACAAAGGCCTTGTATCTAGAGGGTTTAGTCATGCATCAACACATTTCCTTAAGTTCAGATTAAAACTTGCTCTTTGAGAAAAAAATGGAAATTAAAAGCCAAACCTGCACAGGGCTTGCAGCTATTAGTAGACCAGCAACTCCACCACCTACAACACGTCCATCGGGACTTGCTAATGAAACACTCATCCCACCCGATCTGCTCCTTGTTCCTCCACTATCGCTGGGCATGAATGAACCAGATAAGGAAAGTATCTCAAATCGACCCTGCAAGAATAACAGAGGGAAGAAATGGGATTTCTGCTTCTTACTAGTGGAAGAAAATACAATGAAATGATAATAGGAATGAAATTAGGGTGGAGAAAGCTCATGGGAACCTACACGTTAGAAGTAATAGGTGATGACCATTCAGATAGTTTTATTGTGTTCAAATACTTTGCCACTAGGGCACTGAAATATCACTAGAAGTTATAAAAACAGTTGGCATATATATAACAAGAAAGAAAATTTTGGTACAACAGCAGAGGAGAACAGGACTGCATAACAAATCCTATTTAGTTTGTTAAGAATGAGGTGAGAACAATTCTCACCATCCATCATTTGCTCCAGCAATCATATATATTGCTCTAGTGCACCTTCAATCCAAGATCAAAACTATAGTCATGGCATAAGAACTTGAAACCTTTTCCTACTGCCTATCTTTTCCTTCAAGGCTGCACCTAATTCCTATGGTACCTTCCACTTTCATTAGAGGACTCTCAATTGGCCATCACAGGTAATCATATCAGCAAATCCAATGGCCAGATTTTCCATAATTCATTCTTTTAAATGAACTTTTCTCCCAGTTGTCAACCCACATATCATCATTGCAACCTAGTGTGAAGAAATGTTCATAGGCAAAACAACCAAACCAGCAGATGAACCCTGGTTTATCCAATTCTGACGACATAATTAATAAAATAGTACGAAGCTGACAACATCAACCACATTATCATGTCATCCTGAGGCGCTACCTTTCAGAAGTATATTAACTTACATTTCGCCCTCTTCTCATAATTTTATTATCCATCCCAGTAACTGCATCCAGACAAATACGAATTGACTATATGTGTTGCATTAAGAACTTTAAAATTAAGTTAAAATTCCCAAATAAGGGACAATATGCAGAACAACGCCTGAAGAATTGAACAAGAATAGCATTTCTAGCTACTTACCTTATAGAATCTTTAGCCTGACCCTTGAAAAAAGATGATCCCTCCTAAACACCAGTTTTCTTTTACAATGATTATAGAATTGACATTTATATAGTACAATAATTGACAAAACCTCAAAAGTCTTGATCTAAATTTCAAAATATTCATCGAAGTGTCGTCTCAAAGTGAAGGACATTTAGTAGGTCAATGATTCAAGCCTTTCCTCCACTACAGTAAGAACTGATCAAATATACCCCATGTAAGGTTGTAGATGGAAAAATTCAAGGAGACTACGATTCTCATAGTTTTCATAGAACATATGGAAATAGAATTTTTAAGATGGGCTTATTTAGAAGGAATTGCTACATATGCTCTAATAACTAAAAGAATAACAGAATACAACATGCAAGACTGATATTCCAAAACTTGCTAAGAGAGAGAGAGAGGAAGGGAGGGGGGTTCATCATAATCTACTAGAGGTAAGCAAGCAAGGAAGTCCTTTCAGTACAAATACATACAAAGAAAATATAGATAGAATATCTCAGAAACATAGATCTCTTAGCATTTCTATAGAATTTTGATGAAAAATCTATCATCTTATACCGTATTATACAGGACAAGATTTAACAAGCACAAATATAGCATGAGTCAGGATAAAGCATAACAACCATATCCCATTTGTTCCAAAATAATAATAAAAAAAAGAAGACATCAAATAGAAGGGGGATAAAGCATCTCATTCAGAGATAAAGTGCCTCACCTCATATGTTAATGTACCCCCAGAAGAATCAGGCTGACGAAGTGTAACACTTGAGATCACACCATTTGCAGAGAGAATGCATATAGCTCGAGGTCCTTGTTGAGAAAATGATATGATCTTCATTGTCACATCCTAAAACAAATCACCATCACCATAAAATCAGAATAAAACCTACTAAATTAAATTAAAGAAATCAGAAAAATCATTTCATAGAAGTTAGAAAAAATTTGATTGCGCAATGCTTTTTGTATTTTGGCTGGATGCACTTAAATTTTAGATATTTAAAAAATATATATATTATATATAACTTAAATTTTTCTAAGATTCTAACTTAATTTTTTTTAATTCTAACTTTAAAAAAAATCTAATTTAATTTTTCAACCATTAATATTATAGGAAGTTAAATGTGATTTCATGAAAAGACACAAACTGAGAATAAGGGCTGAAAGCCTGACTGATGTCCACTGTTCTCTCCACCCTCTTTTTTTCCCGCCATGAAATATAGGCAATTTTGCGTTCAAGCTATTAAGCCAACCAAAAAATAGAAGGTAAATGATTTCTCAAAGACCAATGCTATGATCTAAGCATACCTCGCCTGTATTAACCGTGATGATATGTGGTGTAAAGTTAGCCCCAACAGAAAATGCAACCCATTCACCTACATAAAGCAAATCTGACAAGATCAGAAACCAAGAAGTGGAAGTTCCGCTTCCGGAACAAATTGTTAATTTTCATACTCAATAACCACATAAATATACCATCAAGCAAACTGGTAATTTCATTTACAATTTCAAATGTTAGAATCCCATAAAATACCTAATTGAGTTATTATCAGATACATTAATTGAATAATAGGAGAACAAGGGCTTATCTTGTCAGAATAGTGATTTTTTCTTAAGTGGCATTAAATTAATTAATACCTATTTTGGACTGCTTACATATCAATTGCTTGTCAGAAACGAAATATCACTTTGAATAATCTATCTGTTTAGGTAATATATATTTCGGATTGACTAATTACTGATTTTGCACAAAAGTGATAAAAGTGGAAAAAGGTACAGAAAAGAAAACAATTTTTTTTTTAAAACCTGCCTTCCGACTAAGCTAGAAACCAAAGCAAGTTGAAAAATTAGACATTAAAAACAATTAATAAATAGTATACTTAGGATTCATTCAACATCACAAATACTAAATCGGTACCCAACCAATGTTACAATAGGCTGAATTTCTAGCAACACCCCTGAAATTTGTAAGAGTTCTGGGATTTATTTGACACTGCATATTATGTCACTTCTCTGGCTTTCATATGCTTGAAAACTATACAACAAAGATTATTAACATTTTGATGTCAGACATGGTAGCATGCGCAACATGCAACTGAAAAACAGAACTATAAAACGAGACAAATCACTCATATAAAGTTTTAAGAACATGTGGTTCCTCATGTTCATCATGGCAACTTAAGGAGGACAAAAATTAAATAAATAACAGAATTAGAGCGCTCTTGTAACGTTGGTGGTAAAACAAATCTGCTTGAATGGAAATAAACAGCAATGAAGCCTTAAAAGGAAAAGGGAATCATGTAAAAACCTACAGTAAGTGAAATGATAGTCCCAAATTCTAATCAACGGCTACAGAATAATAATAGTATTAATGACCTATAAAACTCCGCTAGTTGCTTGTTTGTATTAATGAATACTGTGAATCTAAAAGAAGATTTGCCAATCACACATGGCAGGTTATTTACTTTACCACCAGAGCCAAATAGCAAAGAAGCCACTGAAATGACGAGCTAGACAACTACTTTGGAAATGATGTCTATCTCTATCCTCATATTTTTCATTTCAGCTTCAGAAACGTCTACGCCGCATAGCTAGCCCAATGGCCCCAACCCGATAAAAAAGAAGGCACATATAAGAAGTCAAAACGATAAACCATTAACTCCTTGTATTCATCCACCCACTTGGTAGAGAAAATAGCACCACGTAAGACGTAACACTTCAGAATCTTAAAAACTCCAGTTTTACTATAATAAAACACCAAATCAGAACCAAATAAAAGTTTCCACACAAGAGTGAAGAAAACTAAAACTTCGCTCTATTCACAAGCTAAAAGTAAACAGGTGTCCTGTCCAAGTCTGTCAAGCATAAGTTGGCAGAGTTTATCAGGTACCCCCAACAACAAATTTCCTCCCCGAAAAGGAGAGAGAAATAAGTACACAAATGACACCCCATAAACCATAACGAGAAGATTCCATCATTCCCATTTCCCATCCTACACCAACCCACCAAAGAAAAAAAAAACCCAACTATGCTATGCCTTCGAAACTATCACCGCACGCACATATCAAGATCTCTCAATATAAGCATCTAATCAGAGGTCCCACCTCTACCCAACGACACCAAAGTACATACATCACAATTCACAGAATCAAAACCAAACCACAAGCCTGAAAACCATTAAAAGTCACAAATTTAACACCGAAACAAGCACAACAGAACCCACTTAATAGCAAGACGTTTGTTCATAAGACTTTGTTGTTTACCTAGATTTTCCAGCTCATATTTTGACTTGCTGACAGAGCTAGCCGGTTTCATTTTCTTAGGCTTCTCTACCGAGAAGTCGATCACCGGCGGCGACGGCGCCGCAGAAGATATCGGCTTCGGTGAGAGAGCCATAGTGACCGTACCATCAGGACCGTACTTTCTGGGCCTGCCTCGTTTTTTCTTGGGTGGAAATGTCCCTGTCCCTGCTGCTGCCGCAGGTTGCGCCGGAGGAGGAGCGGATCCAGGAGCGGGAGTCGGGCTAGGTGTCGGGTTCGGAGTCGGGTTTCCGGATCTTGGCGCTATATGGAAGTCAGATGGAGCATCGGATCCAACAACTGTTACCCCAGCAGTTGCAGTTGTGGCTGTAGTTACTGGTTCTCTTGCTGCTGCCTCCATAGATAAATCAACTTAAAAAAAAAATGGATTTTTGAGGGTTTTAGAGAAAACCCATTTGGATTTTAAGGTCAATCAACTATAACTAAAGATTAAACTAAAAAGAAAACCCCAGTAAAAATTAAAGCTTGAAATCCAGAACCCAGAAGAAGGGAAAAAAAAAATCAAAGCTTGAGCTTACTGCAAGCTACTGAGCAAGAAGAGCTTTGGCAGTGATTATATTAAGCAAAAGTTCTGTTTGTGAGTTGATTTTTGAGATTAGAGAGAAGGGTTTAAGCTGAACAGAGCTTAAAAATGGTGAATTAATTTTTCCAATAAAAGAAAAAAATTTAAAAAAAATGGTTTTGGTTTATGAGAAATTTGAAGAAAAAGATAGAATTTTGAGCAAAGTGATTTCCTTGATTTTGAAGTTTTGAATTAGAAAAGATGAGATAATAAGAAACATTGATTTTTGTTGTTGAGCTAATTTAGGTTCCTAAGTTTGTCTGAAATGAGAGTAAAAAAAAGAAAATGAAAAAGGAAAAAAATATTAGATAATATTATTTTAATGTTTAATATTTTATGTTAAAATAAGTTGATATTTGTTTATTTGTTTTAGTTGGAATCCGGTGGGGAAATAAATTAAATTAAATTTGAAAGTGGGTAGATGAATTTCTTTTTTAAGGCCAGAGAAAGTGGACAAATTGATATAATAATAATTATTATACTGTATTATTTAATTAGTGTTATTGAGTGAATGGCAAGTAAATTTAGGTTGCCAAAGCATGAAGAAATTATGCAGAAAAGGAAAAAGAAAGGGTGGCCTAAGGCAAGCATGGCCTTTTTATGGGGCCTGGCAACCATTACCTGTACCCTCTGCACAACCAAAAGAATAGTTAAATAAATAACACCAAATATATAATATATTTTACAGAACAAAAATTAAATAAACAAGTTGCTTGCTTATTCCTTCTGGTTCCTCAACTCTTCAATCAATTTCTTATCTCTCATTTCATTCACAATGTAGATTGAAAGAAGCAAAAGTTGCAAGCAGATTGGTTATGGAGAAAAGGGAAAGTTTTTAAAGAGCAGGAAAGGCAAAGTGATGCAATCTTTTTTTATGTGTAATAGCAAAAAGTGTTCTATCACTCGAAAACTGTTACATAATACAAGAATCTCAATCTTTACCAAATTTGATACACACTCGAAATGTCAAATTACATAAAAAATTTTGAGACTCTTCAATTATTTCCAAACAAAATCTTAGTTTATAGTTACTTCAGGATTGCTACAGGTATACATTCTGGGTAGACTTTAAGTCCTCCCATGAGCCGTAATAAGTGTCTTCTCAGCCTGTTTTGGGATAAGATTTATTTATTAAATGCATATTGAACATAGTATGATTATATTCTATGATTTTGTTGACTTTGTGTAAATGGGTGCATACCTAATAAATTTCTTCTTTTCTTTTAAGGGTTTGTTTGATTTTTAAACTAATTTGTGATAACTTTTATTTCTTAAAACAAATACACACAAAAATAATTATTTGTTTATTTTTCATTTAGTTTATAATTATTTACTTTAGGAGAGGTTATTTATGACATCATATATAAAATTTGTATTCTAATTTTGTATCTCAATTAATATAACATCGTATAAATGGTAATGTAAATATAAAAAAGTTAAAATAATAAATATTAATAAATTCATTTTATCATTCACATTAAATCATATCTCAGTTAAAATATAGATTTTATACTCATAGTATTACTGTTTCGTAAAAAAATATGAAAGGCTAAATTCAAAAGTGATTTAAAAATTTTAGATTGAATCTGAAATGTTTTCCAAAATAATATGTTATTTTTATTTGTTAAATTTAATTTTTTTAATCTTAAGCTCTAATATGAATATAAAAAAATTTATGGATGATTAAAAACTAGTAATTTAATTGTAAAAGGGAAGGGACCACAAGGCATTGACCAATATGAATAGCAAAACCAAAAAGGCATCTCTTTCTAATGAAGATTAAATTAAGTTACCAAAAACAATAAAACAAAATAAAGAAACTAAGTTTAGATAAGAACAACCCAATTATTCAATTATTTTTTATTTTTTTGAGTATTTGATAATATGGGTGATGATTTCGATGTACATTATTATCCTCCACAACATTGGTTTTTGTTTTTTTCTTTATTTTCTTCTCCTGTTGGTAATGAATATTGGCAAGCAAATGGGCATAAAATTATATTCTTATTTTATTTTTGGTCGGTTATCAGACCTAACACCATTGCATATTTTTATATTATTATATGTTATGAAAAGCTTCCAAATCTCCTTCTAAGAAATTACCACTTGAACTGTTCTAGCGAGTGGTGGTGCTCATATGCCACGTCTATGTCAGACCCACGAATCTCATAGGAGATGATTTTAGTAATGTTTATTAATTATTATTTTTTATTATATATATATATATATTAAGTTTCTTTTATTTGATTATTTGCTTTACCAGTTATCAAGAAGATGATGAGTGTCTGCACCAATCTGCTTATGAATAACAATAGTATACAAATAAATTTGAGTAAACATTAAACAGCTTGCACTTGCAGCCGCTCCTTTGTCTTCTAAAAGGTTAAGGTTAGGTACATCATGAGAAAACGGTGAATTCAATTTGTAATTTCTCTTTAAGGGACATTCAGATTCTGCTTCTGCTTCTTCTCAACACTAATTTGCATGATTGAAATACAGGATTTCTGCCAAAAAAGTTGGAAAAATTAGTCAAAAATGTTTTATGATTGTTTCTTCTGAATGTTCAAAACTATTTTTTCCCCCCCTAATTTTCTCTCATCTTAGAAACAATTATCTTTTTGACTTGAATTCAAGGAATTGAATTTAATTTTACTTCATAAGTAAAAGGAAGAAAGCATTTCATTTTACTTTTAGGAATCGCTACTGTTCTGTTCTCCCTGCAAAGCTTAAGGGAGGACAAGAGTGGCAAAACCAATTTCATCACATGACCAATCAAGGTGATGAAAAGTATTTGACATGATTTTGAGAACAAAACCTGGATATGATGTAGGACTGACCGTGACTGGGGGCAACCAGGATGGGTCATGATGTGGCATGGCCCTGCTGGTGGTAGGGCTTACAGCAGAGGAGCAGGATAGACAGGTCCTACACGACCAACAAGGTGTTGAAGAGAATAGCTTGGTGGACCTTGTTTAATGTTTTCCACTTTGTCTGAAACTTGGTTGGAAAAGTTCCAAGAATCTAGTGCTATTGAACATGGGTAGCTAAAAGGTCTAGTGTAATAAAAAGACATGCTTCATGGGCCTTCTTATGAAGCCTCGTTTGATGGTTTTGAACCTGTCCAGTTTAACAGAACTTGAGCTGGAGCTCTACTAGTAAGCGAACAGCTTTGCAGTCCATTTGGATGTTCACAGTCTTGCCTTGACTTTGTCTATTCTGATCCAAGATCCCAATTTAATGAAAACTGGGCAGGAACTCAAAAGGATGTCGATTGCCAATTTGCCAACACCATGAATGTTTTATCATTTATGGGGCCCAATCCGCTACATAAATAGAAGCTATGGCTCATGTAGCTCAACCGGATTTGTCTAAGTACTATTTGCAGTCTGGCTATGAACTAAATAACCCCACTATCAATTCAATAATTGTAATGACTCACATTGTAGGCCATAATGTAATTCTAGCCCAATTGCCATCCCTTCTAGATCTCATCCCAAGAACAGACCTTGCCTCCAACCCAATTAAGATTAGGATAAAATATTGGGTGTTGTTATTTAAGTCTCACCAAACCTCTTTCTAAATCCTATTACATATAAAAAATCAATTCATAAATTAATTTTGATATATGGTTATGGCTAGAGATGGCAATTGTCCAGGCTTGGCCCGGACCAACCCAGCCTGGCGTGCCAACTACAGTGCAGGTTAAGCTAAAGCCTAGGCCAAAAATAGGTCAGGCCCAGGCCAAGGTTTAAGGTTTGCACACCTGGCCAAACCTAGTCTGCCTTAGCCCAGCCAGGCTTTTAAATTAAATAAAAATTTAAAATTTTTATAAATTTAAAATTAATTTATGTTTTTTAAAATATAAATAGTACATGAGCCGGCATGACTTGGATTTTGGCTACAAGGCCTAAATCGGCCAAGCCTAACACTGTTTCAGTCTAGCCTAGCCGAACCCAAAGGCCTGACCAAAATAGGTCCGACCCAACCTTTTGCCATCATTAGACTTATGACTTGCCCAATAATTACATTTATTAGATGGTTTCTTTCCTACAATAGTTATCATATATAAAAGGAAAACATTATTCACTTTCACTAGTAATAACTAATTGCCTATAATCGATTTTTAACATTTATAATAAAAATTAGACATTTGGGTAGGTGATCCTGCTCAGTTCACAATCAAGCTCTAGGGAACATTGGAACTGTGATCACTTACCGATTATATGATTGCAATACCCTTTGACGGATGAGATTGTTTCCAATCTTTCCCATAAAAATTTTAAAAATAAAAAATAAAAAAGATGAAGAGGAAGACACGAAAAAAGAGAATTAGAGCAAATTGTTGAGGTTATGTATAGAATGATTGAGTGAAAGCAAGGAAACTGTTGAAAACTATCCAACTAACTTTAAGGATTATGTTTAACTTTATCAACTTTTATCTTATTTGAAGAACAAAAATACAAAATGTTCTCTTCAATCCTCCAAATATAGTCTTTTTGTATTTCATTATATAGATTTTAAACGGATCAAATTTTGTTCAGTCTAGATTTAATTAACTTGTTGCAGAAATCTTTTTGTATTTGAATTAATGTGTTTGCTTGGTTTTAGTTTTACAGGGTGACTAATCTATTGGACTTAGATCTATTAACCTGCTCTCCTCACCTGGTCACCATTGTTACTCATTTCTCACTGCTCTCTCCACTGCAAATGGAGTTGAAAAATGGCATTTTTGGGAAATATAGTTGTAAATTTTATTCAAGAAGGAACTTAAAAAAGAAATTTACATGGGCTCCAAGAACAACACTTATAAATTTATGAGCTTATGTTATTCAAGGCTTGCAGCTAGCCTTCTTAATTTTTAAATGACTGAAGATGCCTTTAGTTTAGTTTAGTTTATTTAGACATTGATAGAACCAACTACTTCGATCATTTTCAGTAGGAGCTATTGGCGCCTGCAGATGACAGTTCAAGACCCTACGTGACATAAGAACAATTACATGTGCCATATGACAAGTAGCCAAACTTTGAGAATAAATTTCTATAGAATAGATGGAATCTTCTTTATCGAAGTCTAAGTAGATGACTAAACATCCCTTGGAACATTCGATTAACATATTCTTCTCTGATTACACTTTGCAAAACTCAACACCACATGAAATACAAGTAGAAAACGCCAAATGCTAGCACCTAAATTGATTCCCCTTACAACCACAAAAGACTTTACAGTTAACACTTAATCGCCAAGATTCCTGTAATATTTAGGCAAAGTCTTGTTTGTTGCATTATCTAATGGTCAAGTTCTATGCCGATTTAATATATAATTATCTTAAACTTCTTGTTTCTTGGAGACATTGATCCTGTAGAATTGGAATAATAAGGACAGAGATATAGCTGTTCATTTGATTCCATGCAATTTCTAACTACTGTTAAGAGGATTAGTACACAGAAGAACAACATTGTTTCCTAACACTGTTACATAGTTTTTTCTCCTTGGTGCATTTAGTACTATTCTCTTGGCTTATTGTTTTGTTCAGTTTTGAGCATCTGTAAGGGGTCAACGACTACTTGATTTTGCCACAATAACAACCCGGCCGAACTGGACAGCCTGCTTGGTCAAATTTGTCACTTAAGTAAATAGAAATATGCTTCACATATAAGAAGATAAACAAATTCATGGTGTGATATTGCATTGCTGCACGTCGTAATGTCCACCTGCTTTTGCCATTTTTCAATTTTCTTATCATTCTGACCTTCATATATATTATCCATTACAAGGTCAATGATGGATGGAAACATTTAGTTAAACATTAGAACAAAAGGAGTTGATTAATGATTAGGAACATAATCATGTTGTTAACACACTAGTTAATATTTGTGTATACCCAACAATCATTTGTACTTCACTTTTCCTTTATAATGAACGCAGGTAACGAGGTGATGAATGCAAAGGCCAAGAGTTATTACGTGCACAATCTGGGTAGGTCTGTTTTTTTACCAAACTGTGCCACGCCTTGTCTGTGAAGACAATGCCATTTCCATACCAAAATAATGAAATATGAGTGATGGTAGTTAATGCCAAACCAAAGCAATGAATATTCAGTACTATGACAGTGTATAGCTTGTACCACAAGGGCGATGGGAATTAAATTGGAGCATAAACCTAGAACTAAACAATTGAAAAAATAATAATTGTTCATTTGATTTTATTACAATATCAATGCTCGCTACCCGTACAGATTCTTTAGGGCTCTTTAACTCTTCACCCACTTCCGTACTCAGTTAGTAATCCCAGAAGTAGAAAAAATAAGAGATAATAACAACTTTGGAACCTTGTAATTGCCGATGGAGCATATAACATATTGGACAAGAATTTTAATCGGTACATAGTGATGATATTATTCATGTTACATTCTAGTTAATTAACGAACAAGATATAGATGAATATGATGTTTGCAAGATTATCGATGACAGCTTATCAAAGTTGGCCGAGAATCTCCGTTACAGGACAAAAGAGAGGCACTATATTAGATTAATATTGCGATGCTTTGAAAGATTCAAAGCTATGTGAACACAAGTTAGTCTAGAATAGGCCAAAGGAAAGCATAAGATAAGGGAATCTGGTTATAGAAGAAAAGGGCTAATAGGAAACAAACAAGAGAGCTTTGGTGGATTTTTAGTCAAACTCAAGAATACTTAAAATGCCTAGCAAGAGTTTTGGCCAAGTTGATAATGCATTTAAGCCAAAATGGTAAGAGGGGAATAAAAACAAGAATTAGTTAATTAAAACTATCAAAATTAGTTGTTTTTGCTACCAATGGCAAGCTAATATCTTGGAGTATTTCATGTCTTTTCTTGGTAGGTAGAAAGGTATAAACTGAGCATTTGTTCCGATTAGATACCATCTAAGTTGGGTGGTTTGGCTTGATCCTTGTCTTTGTATTAATTGAAGCATAGAACATTACAATATTAATAGGACGACATAAAAGACTTAAGCCTGGCAAAAATCTAAAATAATCATATCCTTACCTGCATAAAATTCCAAAGGATGGCTAATAGAAACAAGATCAAATCAGACATAAACATTTCAAGATTTATTTAATTATAAACAACGTGAAGATTCTTTCTTTGTAACCCAAGTAATATTTTAGTAGTGCGAGAACAATGAAGAGAATATATGTTGATATGCAAGGGCAAGCTTTTACAGCAATGCATAATGACATAACTGTATATGCTAATTTGCGAGTATCTGACCAAGCTTTCATGTGAGTTACGCCTCTCGTAAATTCTAGAAAAGTTGTTATTGAAGCATATGCTCCAATGTGGTGAGGGAGAAGTTAGATATTTACACTATGTAAGACTAAGACTAATGTGATAACTGATAAGATAGTTCATGTGACCAAGCCCATTGCATCGACAATAATGGCTGACAAGGCTGCCTAAGATTTTTGTATTATACCCATAGAATTACTTAATGGTGCCAAGAATAAAGGGCTCTGAGCCAGTAGTTCAGCTGTTATAGTCACATGGGCATCTGGTTTTGGGCAATTTCTCACAAGCTGACTCTCGAAGATTTCCATGCGATGTTTGGAACAAATGCTTGAAGGGAAGGTCTAAAAATATTCTGAATACAATTATATGCATTTCACCACTAGTTTGTGAGAGGATAAGCAACCTGGTAGCCACACCACGCTAGATGGGGCAGCAAATAATGGCCTGACTACTCAACTTACTATTAGAATCTATTTGATTTTCAAGAATCTAGCTTTTGAGGGTTTGATATGTTAGATTAATGGCTTGAGTGGCCCGCATCTAAATGCCATATACTAAATACTTTCTATTTGTGTGTTCAATAATTTAGGTTAATTATAAAATTCCCATTTAGTTATTCAATTTTTTTCTCATATTCTAAAGTGAGGCATATTTTGCCTTTGAATCTTAAGGTTTGGTATACTTGTTTTCTTTTCCTTGCTTTTGTGGTTCGTTTTTCAAGAGGTACTTTATATGTATTGAAAACTACTAATGCATTAATTAACATAAGATTCAAAGATAGGTTCAATAATAGAAACCCACTTGTGATTATATATTGCTACTTTGGATGAACCATTATTGGAATTCCTCATGTGGGAGTAGAAGCATTTTCTGAAAATAATCTTGATTAACACGTTTAAAAGATGAGACAATTATTCTTTTGAAGAATGATTAAGGATCTCTATCACTTGCGTGCTTGAAATAGTGACAAATTGATTCAAATGAAGTCAAATGTATCAAATCTAATTATAACAAAACTCTGGTTGAGGAAAGAATTGCGTTCAGAATGATATCGAAGTTCATCGAAAACAATTATGATTACCCAAAAGGGCATATTGGCTGTATAGATATAAAAGCTTATATGGGTTTCTCAATTCTCAAGGCACAAGCTATCTGCAAACAGTCCTCGTTTCTGAAAATTGAAACTTTAATTCAATTTAGCTATAATAGAAATAATTAAATATCGCCATGGCTGATGGGTCAACCTCGATCATGCAAAGATCAAAGACCATTTTTCAAAAAAGAACAAAGGCTAATAATCCATTGACTCGTACACTTTTTGAGCCCCAAAACCACAAAAATAGTATCCTCTTCATCTTCAACTTTCCTCCCCCATGTGGTGTTGCTGTCACTGTCAGCTTGTTTTCTCCATATGACAATGTACATCCAAAGTAGAGCCAAATGAGAATGACCTGCACACGTGAACCCCACATTGTGACTCCTTCCTTCTTATTTAATGCCACCTCATCTACCCGACTTGCCGCCGCAGTTGCCGCGGAGTCAACCCAGAGCCCACACGTCTAGGGTTAACCGAATTCAACCATCTTCAATTAATGCATGTTCATGTATAAGTGTTGAGCTGTTTTAAGTGTTCATTAGAGGCTCTAAGTCAAAGACTAATAGTTGTCCTCCACCAACTTCACTAATAACAAGTCAAGCCTTCTGAACGCCCACAATTTTGCTTATTCTATGAGTACTGTGGTGCGTGGTGGTGTGGTCCTTGCTTCAACATCTAACGCTTTCTTCAAGAAGTGGAAATGGTTCACTGTTCACTGTCTGTACGTGATGAACAATTGATAAATAATTATGGGAAAAATAATTGAGAATTAGAAGCGAAACCAAAGCTACCAAGGGACCCAATTAAAAATTTAGGGATGGACATGGACTGCACATAATGTCGGGAGTGGTGGTTCTTTCCTTGGACAAATAAAAACAAAGCAAAGACAGCTAGCCGTCTCCCCTCTCCCCTTCCTCTAATATATATATATATATATATATATAGATTTTCTCTTGGCTTTGACCACTTTCCACATCAATTTGTATTTGTTAGGCAACTTAATTAAATTAATGAGTTATCCAATTCAAAAAACTTATAATTAAATGGTAAGTTTTGATATTTGTAGACAATCGTTAAATTAATATGTATAATATGGACTGCCTATCTATTCTATAATTTTATTCACAACTTGCTTTAGAGATATACTAAATATAATGGGTTGTTTTAAATGAAGAAAATGCAAAATGGTTTCTAGATTTCTTAGCTAAAGAACAAGTAAATCACCCTAACAAGATGTCTATGTCAACAATTAGGAAAAAAGAAAAACCAAAGAATTGGTTAGCTTATCTTAATCTAGATAACAATAACATAGCCAACGGCCTCAAAACTGACTAATCGAATCCCTTTTTAAAAGGGTAATTAAGTTTTTCTACATAAGGGTTAAGAACAATCATGATTGTTTTGAACTTGGGAGATGCAAGATATAAGAATGAAGTCATTCATTACGTAAAGTTAAAATTTCACCGACATGAGAATACTACACAAGTTTTTTGAACTAGAGATTTCTATAATCAAGCAGGAAATTTCGCAAGAATGAACAAGATTGGGTTGTGCTTGTGCAAGTGTTGTCGACTTGAAATTCCATATCCCAAAGCTACAGTGAATTTCTGAACACATGTGCCACCCTATCGTCCTTCTTCCAGCTGTAAAACTCAACCAATTATGACGTTAGTACGGTAAGTCGGAGCATACCGTTACTCTCAACCGCACAAATTTTGTTACATACCCATCAATCTACCTTTTTTTAAAGCCCAAAAAACTTAAAAAAAGTCAGCTCAACTATGTCATTCTAATTACCTACCCTTCTATTATTAATACCCACCAACACTGACCCAGTTTCATTCTTTATGTGGCATCATATCTTATTTACTTTACAATTTGCTAGAGTTAGAAATCATGATCATCAGATTGACTTGAATTTCAAGTGTAGAAATGGTAATTTAAATCAATTATCATGAATTTGATAATCGTATGTACCAAACTTCGGTCTTTTTATCTTCAAATGTCCCTAGAAAAGCATAGTCACGTTGCCATAAATAATAGTAATACCACCCGGGGGTAGGATCTAGTTCTTCTATGTAATGTTAATCAATAATGGATCCAAAAGACATTAAAGAGAAAAGAGAGAGAGAGAGAGGGAATAATAAGGCAATAAGAATTGATTATAAAAAATGAAGTCAACCCTTAACTAATATACTTTAAAGTCGTTTATGTACAAATGTGTCACTTTGTATAAACCCCCCATTTTGTTCTACAACCTAATCTTCTTCATCTTCTCTCTCTGACAGCAAGAAATCTATATCACAATCCCCACCATAACCATCTTTTACATATGTTTTTCATATTCTAACTCAAATATTCCTTCAAATAAAGCATTTAAAAAAGAATAATAATAATATAGAATGGTGGAGCAGCCTCCATGTCTATCTGTTCGACCAACCAAACCCAACTATAACCAACTTCCTATCACCAAATACCACCACCTTCTTTAACTTTGTATGTACACAAACCCCGAACCTGAAGCAAAGTATATGCCAACAAAGAGCAGCCAACAAATCTTCTTCTATCAAATTGCCTATGTTTTTCCACTTTAAGAATGTGAATTCCTGAATCCCAAATTGTATAGATTCCTTCGCACTAGGCTCCCTAGTGATAACAACATTGTCCCACCAACCCCTACTGTTTGCTCTTCACTTTCCGGCCTTTGATGATAAATCAATGGCAATTCCTTCACTTTCAAATTACTCAACCCGATTCTTTGTCGAACTGCTTCAATGATCTTGGGATCAGCACGGTCTCCGTTGGCATTTGTTACATAGAAAACGTTTACTGCTATGTCTCTTGTTGTAGAAATTTCGGCTCTTGTGATATTAAGACCATTTTCTCTGAACGTTCTGGTCACATCTGCCAACAGACCCTGCCTGTCCTTCATGCACAATTCTAGCCTGACACCCTGTGATAACAAGCAAATTCCCATTAGTATTTGCAAGATTAAAGAAGCATAGTATATGAAATAATACAACTGAGAAACTATGTAAAAGATATATACCTCAGATGCTCTTCTTCTAACAGCAGCTTGTAGGCATTGAATCACTCGTTGCCGTTCAGGTTCGTAACTAATGGGGGTTCCATCGATGTGCTTGATATAGAATTCCTGAAACAACCCGGAAAAGTACAAGTTAATAAACTAAGTCACTAATCAAATTTAAGGTTCTATACAGAATTTAAATAAAATAAAACAGAGCATTCTCAATTAATTACCATATATGCTCTATCTCCTGTTGTCTTAATAGTTGCATGAAACACCACATATTCCATGTCTGTTAACGTGCAAACAACATCGAACAAAAGCTTAGTCCGATCCTTGCACTGAACAATTACAACTGAGTAACCTCTTTCCACACAATTTTGCACTGTGACTCCAGGGTAATCATTGGAAGGACTCAAAATGGGCTTCCACTCATAATCCCTATCTGCAAACATCATCTGATGTAGCCTTCTCTCAGTGTGAGTAACCTCCATAGAAACAGTCGTTCTCGCACTCCTGATGTCATTGTCCCCTTTCAAAACATTCCTTAATCGTGCCTCAATTCGATTGATTTGTTGCGAGTCCTCAATCGGCGACCCTGAATTGCAATCTGTCACATAAAGCAAGGATGCAATTCTGCCGTTGTGAGTCCACACTTTGGCTTCCACAACATTACATTGCAAATCAGCTAATACTGCAAAAACCTCTGACATCAGCCCAACTCTATCAGTTCCGGTTAGCTCCAGAGCAGTTAAACCATTAAAATCATTTGTTCTTGGGCAGTCAATGGTTCCAAGCGACTGCAACATAGAAACAATAAATACAACATAAATTTTTCAGTTACAATATTAATCACTAATAACTTAATGAATTAACCAAACACTTGTTTATGGATTTAAATTTCTTAATAAATTACGATTAAGGAGTAATATTCACCTGCTCAATGTAGCTAATAACACTCTCGTCTGTTACTTTGTTTCCATTCAGATCAGTCACATGGAAAACTAAATACCAGAAAAAAAAAGAGTGTAAATATTATTTTTCAAACTCTGACCACCAAAAAAAAAAAAAAAAAGATTGCTTAAATTTTGTAGAAAAGCTTACCATCCATGAACCACTTTCCATCAGAAGAAATGTAAGCTTTCTTTATCGAAAGGTTCAGATCCGTGAGAACCTGAACAGCTTCTAACAAAATTCCACGTCTTCTAGCACTATCAACCTGCAATAGCGTGAACAAACAGAAGCAATTAGTCAAAATCTTCGAAACTCAAAAGAGAACAAACGTTAATAGGCACTAAAGTGATCACGGATTCGAGGGTTTGTCAATTTTCTTTCAAGTTTTCACAGAAGCTAACCTTGACAAGAGTAGCAGTTGGGCAAGCGGCATTGTCGATGACGACCCTGCAGAGCAGCGAAAAATCAAGTGAGTGAAACCGACTTTTGGTTTAGAAAATTCAAGAGTTTGAAGCAATTGTCAGAGAAAATCGTCCAGAGATCTTTGAAAAGTCTAAAGCGTGATTTAAGAAATTAAAGTTCTAGAAAGAAAGGAAAATTTGAAGAAAAAGTCAGATAATTATTAAAATATTGTTTAATTGAAGAATTAATTTAAGTTTAAGTTCTTTTAGTACGAAACTAAAAGCCTTAATTCGGCGGGTTTGCAGAATCATGTTTTTGGATTTGAAATTAATTTTTCTTCAATTAAGGCCATTAAAGAGATCTGGAACAGAATCCTATGTAAATTCCTTCTTTGTGCTAAGAAATTATCAAGAAAGGATTCGTACCCAAAAAAAAAAGTAAATGAAAATCAACAAAGAAAAACGAATGTGTTTGTTTCTCGAGAAAAACTGAAAGGGAAAAGAAAACTAACAAACAAACCAACCTACCGACCTGGGGGTGCTCATCCTGTGAACCAGCTTCTGATATTCATCTAAACAAGTAGACCACTCCATGGCTACACTTCCTTTCTTTCCCTCCTGTACTTCAACTTTAATAAGCGAGGAGAATATAAAAGAACCAAAGAAACGACGCTCTTAGTTGGATCAAACCGAAGCAAAGCAAATGCCAGATACTCTTCAAACTCTAATTTACAGCTTTCAATTCTTCGACCAAATCGCTATTAACAACTCCCACCAAACTCTTCCTCTCCTATTTTCTTGTTTGGTTTCCTCTAGAAAAAACGAGAGTTACTTCTCTCTCTCTCTCTTGCAAGCGCAACGCAAAGCACGCCTAGTTCTTAACTCTGCCTCGCTCTCTTATGCCTCTCTAACATATATATATTCACAATTTTTTTATCGCCAAAATATTTATTGTTATAATTTTTATTTTTATTTATATCGTGGAACCACGCGTCCACGCCTATGCTTAAAGAGAGGGGGTGAACGCCAGCCCGAGCTGACCCATGCCCATTTTACATTCTCGGGTCAACCGCGGTCAAGTTACGTGTCGCTTGATCCTCGACTCTGGTTGGTTAAAAGGTCCAGCTTGGATGCAGGATGCCACGTATATAATTGAAGGGTGCTTTGCGTGCTTTCGACTCAATACAAGGGTTTGATGCTTGATGAACGGAGAGGGTCAGTCCATGTGGCGTATTGGGTCCTATTATGGCTTGTTAATTAAGTTCTGATTTGCCGACCGATATTATGACGTCCACACGTGACAACACCGTTCGTATCGGCTTTTCCTGTGTCACTTTTCCGGCCCGGTTTTCTTGTACTTTTCGGTGTATTTTCGATCTTTAATCTTGCTTATAACTAACTCTTTTTTTCCACTTTTACCAACCAGATATTTCCTATTGTACATGCCCAAGGTTAGATCTGTCTTTTCTCAGAAAATTCACGAAATTATAGGATCCAACCCTATTTTTCGTATAGAAGTTGCGATTTAAAAGATTCAACCTCAGATCAATTTGTCTTAATGAGCTGATTAGCATATTCTGCTTCTAAAATCTTGACATTAGAGTGCGTGGATCTTCGGCTTAAATTTATCCCTAAAAAAGGCATTAGCTTAAGTCAAAGTTTACAGAATAATTATTAATAATTTATAAGTTTATATAATTTTTTTAATTTGAAATTTGAAATTAGAAGCATAAAGTGTGTTATCAAATTATTTAATTAATTTCCGTTTACCTATTTTTAAAGGCTTTATGATATTAAAAAAATTAGAAAAAATAAATGGGCCATCAATACTTTAATAGTTTCTTACAACACTTATTTAAAACTCTAAAATATAGAAGAATCAATCTATTTTAAGTTTAATATATATATTAAAAAAATTTGTCTTACACAAAAACATATTTATATGAATTATATGTTTTAAACATAACCATAACGCATTAATTTCGTAAGAAATTTACCAAATTTTATCCAATAATATTTTATTAAAAATATATTTAGTAAATAGGAATTGACAAGGGAAAGAATGATATTTGACGTAGGAGACTGATATCATTAGTGGGAAAGGTAAATTAGTCATCTGGAAAAATAAGTGGAATATCACGTGTATGCATTCAATTGGTCGGGTGCAACAAAAAACTGCGCGCATGACTTGGACGTAGTCGTGGAGGCACGCTCTCGGACTTTTTATGTCTGAACCTTCCATAAACAGTGGATTTCATTTCGTTTGAATGGTTGAAATCATGACACGTTTCGAACTCAGAAGTCATTCTGTCATAAAACACCCTCTACTTCGTCACCCCAGCATGGTGGGCCCCTTGTGTGACGATCACGTGCAGGCCTGTCAGACCAACGTTTGCTGGTTAGTTAAGGTTTAGGCGCTAGCTTTGTCTCTGCACCGACTGTACCAGCCACAACCACGCGCCGTCTCTACAGTTACGCTGACAAAAACAATACCGTTACGCCTCACGATCGTCACCACGATGCCCCCAGATCCTTCCACGTGGCAGACAGTGCATTGAACTCTTCGCAAAGTGCGTAACACTAACTGAAACCAACGTCCACCTTTTTCTTTAGCGGTTGGAATCGTTGGATCATAGGAGCGCATCGTTTAAAGGTTCAAGTTGGTAAAATATCACTTGATTGGGCGGGAAAGCGATGATCTTCCCGCCTAATCGGACGGCGGTGGGTCCATGTCGGCAAGGTATAACTCTACATCGATAAGGAGAAGAATTAGATAAAGGAAAAAAGGGCAATGCGGGGCCAAGGTGCTTTGACGTGGCTTCCGCGAATAATTCGAGAAATAAATACGATGGCTTTTAGCAGCAACGAAAGGTTAATGATGTTCGTGTAGGTAGGAGAATGAAAAAAGCTGTCGTGATACGTGGATGACAGCTCAGCAATTTCATCACCGTGGTCCCTCCCTTCTCCTACGTTTTGAAAATCCCGCCTTTGTTTAGGGGTCGGCTCGCTTTTTTGGACCGTGAAGACTTGGCGCCAAAACCTAAAGGCGTATTCACATTTGGAATTTTAGACCAGGTTTAATCGAATACAGAGGCGCCGCAGATTTCTCCGTAAGACTAGCAGGTTTTCCTGTGTCGTTGAATAAACATGTTTAAATAAAATTAATATCAGCTTAATTAACAAAATCACATAAGTGATTTCTTGTAGATTGATTATATTCTTAGCTAATTCGATTTTGTTAGTGTAAAATACAATAATACAGTAGTGCATGTACAGTCCACGTTGATGCGGGTCCTCCTGCACGGGAAGATTTCCATATATAATATTTATAGGGTCAAATGGTCTCGGACAAGTTACTAAATCAAGAGTCATGAATTTGACACGTTCACAATCACGAGTTGGTCAAGGCAGTAACATGTGCCTAGGGATGAAGCATGCCACTAAGCCCATCACGTCTAATAATAGTCGAAACATGTTTGACTTTGTTTTCAAAAAATAATTCCCGGAAAACAGGCATGTTTGCTACCTCTGTTTTGATGTTTTCATAGCACATAAAATATTTTCAAATTAATGTACAAGTCAAAAGCTTGTGAAAATGTTTGGTTGTAGTGTTAGCGCTAGATATCAATTTCATTTAATAATAATGGATAAAAAATATTTTCAATTTCAAATATTTTTATTATATATATGTACATATAAGTATAGATAAGATAAGAAAGCACGTGATGAGAGAGGCGTAAGACATGTACTGCATAATAGTCATTCGGAGATGAGGTAGCGTCAGATGGGAATCAGACGGACAGTGTTTCCTCTTTAGAACAGGCACAGGATGGACGACAAGCAACTCTATAGTAATAAGCACTAAACAGTGTAACGTGAGAAACGTAAAGAAAAAGGAAACGAGAGCTGAATTGGCTTGCCTTGCAAGTCTGGTTTCCTCCCAGTTGTAACCGCTGCAGATGTTGGCTGCTGTTTTGTCAACAATGTGGAAAAGGGGATTGACTCCATCTCCAACCTATCCATCACTAAGTGTGCCAACCTTTTCTATCCCCAAAACTACGTTTCTATCTGCACAAGAAGTTTGTACCGCGTAGGTCCCTCCCCTCGCTTCGTAATCTTGACTTCCTCTCCCCGGCTTCTCCTGCTACTGAGTTTTTTACTATAAAAAACTGTGTGAATGAACCACGGATTCACTTTCGATTTACACCTAGCTTTCGAGAATTCACTGGATTGAAAATGATTTGATAATCAAGATGAACCTAACAATAGCTTTCCTTGTGTTTTTCATTTTATTTGATGGCAACGCAAGAGTAAGAGCAATCAATTTAAGAGAGAATTGAAAAGGAAAGAAATACAAAGCATTTCTCATATTTTTAGCATTGAAAATATTAATGTTAATGGCATCATTGAAAATTGCTGGTAGTTATGGCATCAAATCTAGCCAGCTGGGGGTGGGGAAAGAGTTGTTGGGGGGCCACGTCTCAAGAGGTGATTGTAGAAAATATGAGGTGTGGCCAATATGGCCCTTTCGGCTTCCCGTGAGTGGACACCATATCCAATTGGGTTAACCTTGATGAATCGAAAACCAAACATTTCAGAATTTTCTAGTCCCACCATAAACTCTTGTAATAAAAAAAAACCTACGATTATAATATAAATATAATAATAGTGTATGAAATTTCAATAAGCCTACAGTCCCATAAAGTATTGGTAAAAGCATATAAACCCAATACAAATTTGAGGTAGGTTACAATAGATTTTTCTAAATTGATCCTAAATCTCTCTTCTATCTACTTAATTATTATATATTATGAGCCAAATCGGTTCAAACTTTAAATGCAACAAGTTAATATTGTTTAATGAATACCCTTCTTTTTCATTTACACAACTATAATCAATTGACTTGACTATAAATCACACTTTAACAATTGGTCAGTCTTATTAATTTCCTTAGTTAATTCATAGTCTTTGCTTACACGAGAGAATTAAATCCGAGTACAAAGAAAAGCAATGTAAAGGTCCCGTTTCTTTACATAAATAATGTGAAAGAAAGCCAAACTCGTGTTGAAAATCTTCCCATCTCGCAATATTAATATCAATTATTCCGTCCCGAAGGTTTTGAACTCCCTTATTGCTTTGTTTATGGACGAAATCATTTGATTGATCGATTTGTAAATCAAGTCATGAGAAATGGGTCATTCTTTCGGAAATTCTTGTTTACAGAAAAGCTAGCCACTCTAGACATTTCGTTGCTCGCTGCAATGTGAACGCAGGGTTGCTATCTTGACTTGATCAAATTGTTTTCTGTGTATTTTTGTGGACTGTCTCTTTCTGACAATCCATTTAGCTTTTGGGAAGTGGGAACAATTGAATCTTCTGAAGAAATTAGACTTAATTGGTTAATGATAGTCTTTAGTCTTCCTCTCTTGGTCCATTTAGGCAGACAGTTGCAACCAACTTCGTCTTCCAAATCTAAGACAAGATTTCATTTTTCAATTTTATGACCAAGTACGAGCTTTTCTTCGAATCATTTGGGTAAAGTTTTTGATCATGTCGATGGATCAATTAAAATATTAGGGTTTTGCATGAAAATAATTATAAAACTTTGTTAAGATTGACACTATATCCATGGCTTTGACTTTCTTTAACGTGTTAATTAGAAAAAAAAATCTACTATTAAGATTGTTTACATATATAATAAGATCGACTATTTTGTTTTCTGTTTATACGGGTCATGTTAATTGCATATCTTAAACGTAGTTTGAGCAAGTTTCGAATCTTTTACCTTTCCCATATATGCTCAAAGGCTTACTGTTCAAAATTTCTATCACGTGAGCATAATATCATTTGGGATTCATAGAAGAGAAACGATGAATAAAAACAATGCACATGAATGGGTTCAGAAAATAGAACAAGACCCTTCAAACAAATTGTGATCAGTATAGCTTTTAAATGTAGCCCACCGAATCCAAGGAGGATGAGAAGACAAAGCGATACGAGGGGCTTGAATGTATGTTATTATGATAAGCGCGTATTTCACATGCAAGAAAGGGCCCATTCAAGAGATATGGTTGGTGATGCACATGCAGAGATCTTTTATGTCTCTCGTAGCTCTTCTTTTCATGTTCGTAGACGTATAAAAGAGTTTCTGTTAATTTATACAATCTGGGTCATCTCATCTCCTCCTTTCCCTCAGTTGAATGCAACCCATCAGCGCAACATAGCTTCTTGTAGCTTATATTTGAACAACGATATTCGTATTCATATAAATTGTAGGCATGCAGCAATAGGTAGGCCTCTAATTAATCTAAAGTGGGCACCGCTCCACCCCCACCTTCGTAGACAATCTCTTAATGCAAGTGGTGCGTTACACCTAAGGCGAGACAAGGGACTGCAGCCCCACCCTGCCGCAAAACAGTGACACTTCTCGTGAAAATTCAATTTGATAGAGGATCTTCTTCATCATAAAGTGTGATCTTAAGCTGATTGATCTCTGACTGTTGTTAATATTATGCCTGCAAAAGCTGATTAGGTCTCCCACCTGCTGCCTAATCACTTGCCACCAAATCTCTTTACATAGTAGTTCAGTAGATTTTGTCTCAACTTTCTGGATAATAAGTTATTACTTTGCTTTTAGCAGCCGATGTGGTGCAGCGCAATTGGTGGCTGGAAAAGCCTAATCGTGGTGTCGCCCCTGGCCTCTAAATGATTATCTCAATAAATAATTAGGATTTCCTCTCCAGTGCGTGATTAAGATTTTTTTTTCCTTGTCTTTTACGGATTCTCTGACAAAAACTTGATTTGAACAGTTCAGTTTCCATTATAATGGGCTAATGTCATGACAGAAGCCTGTAAGTTTCCGGAACGCTCGATCCATTAGGCTTATTGGGTTAAGCCAGGCCCATGCAGATGAGTTGCTACTGATGTGTGTGGATTTCTCATAAACCTGACCTGCCAGGCTATTAAATGATGAGTGTTACTATTTACCCCCGCCAAATTCCTCACTAGCCCCAGTTTTAAAACAAATCTTATAAAAAATTTTGAAACATTAAATACAGTCTAGATATAGTCCTCTTAAGATTCCACCACTTTTAAAAATACACCTTCAAAAGATTTGTGAAAGAAATGGATCATAATCTTCGTCTACTACTTTATGACAAAGATCATAGGTAATAGAAGGGGATATTTTTCTGACCCCCCAGATAAATTTTGAGAAAACACTTAACTCTAGACTTTTATTAAACTAACATAAATCCTCCAAAAAATAATATTATCTCCCCAAAAATTAATACTTATCTCTAAAAAATCTAAGAGTTAAGTATTAGTGTTTGGGGGGTAAGCGTTAATTTAGTAAAAGTCTGAAATTAAGTGTTTTCTTAAAATTTATCTGGGAGGTAATTGTATATTTTCCGTAATAGAAGTTATGTCTATTTCAACATTTTTTTGATGAACTGAACATGTTATACAGTCATCATCAAATAGTAAGTATGAGGTTTAGAAGTTAGATTACAACCAACAACTATGACAACATAATCAAGCTGGTTAGAAGAATCAAGGAGAACAATGCCCAATTGATCAGGACAATCTAACTCTTATCATGCTACTCTATAAAATGTCATCCTATAGAGTCTACTAAAATTAACATTAATTACAAATGAATTCATAATGTTTTAAAATGTCATCCTCATCATGTAGTTACATTTGTACACGTAAAATGCCAATATTCTTATACATAATTTCTACCACTATCTTGTTTGTTGTGGAGATCACTGGACAGCAATGGTGATACGTGTTATTTCTCATTTGGAGAGCCGAAGAAGAAGCATAAATGAAGTTAAAATTTTTTGAGTTGTCGATATTAATAGAATTGTGTGTTTGATTCCCAAAAATAATAAAAACAAATTCCTAACCATTCAATCTAATATTTGTCACATGTCATAAAATCTTTTAAAGATGAGGAAAAGATTAAATCAGGAGAGGATCCTAATCCCTAAAAAAGACATTGAAGACAACCGAAAATAATATAATTATCCACATGCATATAAAACTTGTTTAACAGAAGCTTATAGCAAGAGGCAAATGAGTTAGAATTTCTAATTTATCTTTATTAATCTATAAAAGTTAATGTTGTATTTTTTTGCACTCCCCCGGAAACCATTCCAGTTCCCTACAGCCTACTGTTCCATCTCAGGTTCGTGTACTTGTAAATCAACACTCTGCCCAGAGGAGGAAGCCAAGCAGCCAGTAGTGGCAAACATAATAGAAGATAAAAACTTGTATAAACCTCCTAACACAGGCATTGTTGCTCCAATTCTTATAAAGAATAATCAAGAATCAGGAACGTTAAGAGTACGTTTCACATGCATAATTTGACCTTATCTTAATTTATAGAGCTATCTTGAGTCCATGATTGTTGTGGCCTATTTCATTTAATTTGGGCTTTTCTTTTCAGGCCCATTTTCCAGCCTGAAGTTTTGGGCCGCTTAAGTGTGAGACTGTGAGGCATGGTGAGTTGAGTTTATTGTAAAATTTAGACCCTTAAAAACATATTTCATATTGTTTAACTGTTTCAATAATATTTGTTTCTTAAAATAATATTTATTTTAAATATAAATAAATTTGGTAACTTCAGATGGTAAGGTAATGACCCTAGTTTCATCTATATGATAATATATACTTATTCAAGGATCTTATATTATATAATTATGAAATTGAGTTATGATGTGAAATTACCATTGACAATATTATTATTTGATAATTACCTGTGACAGCACTTGGAAGTGTTAAAACTGAGAACTTAAGCACTCTACTTAAAACGTGATAAAAATCAACATTGAACACAACCAATTGTACATTAAAAAGATAGAAATGATCAAAGCACCACAATACGATGTCGTGTTAATGTGTTTCCTTTCCCTATCCAGAGTTTCTCTACGTAGTTCGAACCCATCTTCCAGTGCAGAAGCTACAAAGAAATGGCCGCTCATTTTCTTTCCAATCTGCCTTCGACGACCCAACTTTCTCAATCAAGTTGTGCAACTAAACAAGACCTGTTTTCTCCATCTCTGAAGCCACAATTTCTACAAAATACATGGCTAATAGGCACCAGAATCATCATCAACAACACCGCTCTCTCTCTTCAATCGTCGCATCTCAAACCCCACGTGTCAAAGCGCCGCCCCATCGCCGCCACCGTCTTGTCTAGCCTCCCCACTGCGTAATTCCGGCTTCCACTCTCATATTTCGTATAATGATATTTTAATTGGACTGAATTGTAATTTCGAGTTGTCTTCATGTTGTTATTACAGGAAACCAAATGGGGTTGCTTCAAGTGAGAAAGGTCCCAAGTGAGTTTTTTTTTTTTTTTTTTGGTTTAATGTTTATTTAGTTTGGTTTAGATGGTTGGTTTTGGGTTTGGTGGGATTTACGGTTGAGATTATCTTAAACTTGTCAAATTATAGATGGTCATGTAGAGCAATAAAGTCATTTGCCATGGCCGAGTTGGAAGCCAGGAAGCTCAAGTTTCCAACGACAGGAACTGAAGCCCTTCTCATGGGGATCTTGGTTGAGGGTTTGTCTCTTTTCAAAATTTAAGATTTATTGCATTGTAATTAATCTGCTTGATTAGTTTGTATTTTTTATTTATTTGCCCGCTATAAGTGACATAAAATGGTGCTCTATTAGACTAAGCTTAGTTATAGTTTTGTAACCACAAATTAGTATGAGTCTAAGCAACCTATGGGCAAGGGGAGGGTTTAAACACAGCATGAATGTGGTTGGCTTTATAATTTTTAAGAATTGAAAGCTTAGTATCTATATTATTCAAAGCCTGACTATGTGGTGTGCCAAAGAGGATTTGTTTAATCAATTATGTACTGATAAAATTGAACGCTTTTAGTTTTGGCCCTTATTAAAGGAAAATGTATTAGAGGCAGTGGATGAAGTAAAACTAAGAAAGGAAAAATTAAGGTAATTTTTCGTGTATTTGATGAATTTAGTGCTGTTTTTGATGTTTCTATTGTCATTTTCTTATTTTGAAGGGCTTTTACTTCATGTGTGTGAATTGTGTTTGGCTAACTGGTGAAGTCACTTGGCTCTGGTGTCTAAGAAGCATTAGGTTCAAGGTTTAACTCCCGTAGGCACCAATTGTTTGGGGTGGTCACACCTGTGGGCTATGGTCGAGGTTTACCCAATCCATTTGGAGGGAGCATTTTGTGAGGGTCCCATGGACTAACACCCTGATTATCAAAAAAAAAAAAAAAAATAATTAAAAAAAAAATCTATGAAGTGTCTTTGGCGATGGATTATCCATGGATAGCCAACTGCAGAAATGTCTATCCCCACTGCTGTTATATGCATTGTCAAGATTGATTATCTGCCTTCTTGATCATAGAAGTGATTGGAAAGAACTAGGGAGAAATTGTTGTATGAAAATATTGAAAGTGAAATTAATGCAGAATGTATAACTGCACCTAATTTGAATTTTTCTCTGGAGATATTGTGGATTTAGTAAATTTACTCCCTATATATCATTTTGGATAGGAATTATGTAGTTCATAGCACATTAACCAAATGCTTTCATTTTGTGTGCAGGTACCAGTGAGGTTGCAAAGTTTCTGCGGGCAAATGGTGTGACACTCTTCAAAGTGCGCGAAGAGGCTGTCAAGTTACTTGGAAAGGGTGACATGTACTTTTTCAGTCCTGAGCATCCTCCTTTGACTGAAGCTGCACAAAGGGCCATTAATAAGGCTGTTGAGCAAAAACTAAAATCTGGTCAGTTTCTAATTAATTTGCTCATTTGCAGTTATATTGGTTGGTTTTGCATGTCTACATGCTCTAATATTCATCTTGCATAACTATTCTAGTCATGAATATATCTGCGAATATGCAAACAAAATTTATCAAAAGTTTGCTTTGGTGGATGATTTAATTTCAATATGATCTTATTGCTCTTCTGAGAAACTGAATATCCGATTTTGTGCAGTCACTTTGGGAAAGAATGATTTTTCAAAATGTTTTGATATTCAAATTTTCTAATCCTTTGTCTAAGCATGTGGAATGCAGCCTTGCCAAATTAAAAGGCATCTGGCCATGTTGGAGTTTAGGGGTTTGTTTTATTATCTTATGCCAGCAACTTTCTATGCTTTCTTAAATTCTGGTTTTCTCATTCTGGCGTGCAGTTCACTGTCACTTATAGAGTGTATATGATTCATCATAGAAAAATGGTAAGGTTGTCTGTAGGTAGTCAATATAATTAGAATGGTTTCGTTCAATTTTACATAGTATTTGAAGGTAAAATCCAACATGCTGTGGTCCATTGCAAAAAGTCTGAGCTGTCATTAGAAAATAATAGGCTTTAAGCTTAACTGGAACTGACAGTATATAAGAAAGCTGCCCTTTTCTTTATGGGTCGCATTCATAATGATGTTTTTTCGTTTCAGACTTAGATTCATGTTGTCTCAGCGAGAACTCTGAATGCTGCTGGTCCCTTCTTGATTAGTTGCTGCTAATGTTATAAATAATTATAAATATGTTTATCGTGTGGGGATGTTTAATGTAATTCCTTCAAAATCAATGATTTTACACCTCTTTGGGTTTTTGAGTGTACAATTCTTTATTTGTTAGATAAAAATTCTTTGTGATAGCGTGTATACTACTCTATTTGTATGGATAGTAATGTGCTGCATACTATTATGTCAAATTTTTTCTGTCTTTATGGGTTTGCGTTGTAAAAGTTTTAACTATTGCTTTACAGAATGCTAAAATCTTTTCCGATTGATTTGTTTATCTGCCAATTGCAGGTGACAATGGGGAAATTACAACAAGTAATTTACTTCTTGGAATTTGGTCTGAAGTGGATTCAGCTGGTCACAAGATAATGGCTGCCCTTGGCTTCAATGATGACAAAGCCAAAGAACTCGAATCTCTGATTTCTAAACCTGGGTTTGTAGCTGACTAATACCTGCTTCTTATTCAATGTCTCCATTGATGTAATTGTTTTGATAAGTAGTGGATTGGTGATGCAATTATGAGCTATTGATTGAGATTTCTAGTACTATCATGCATGCATCCTTGAAGCCTTTACAGGACTTAACAATAGTTGCCATTTGCCTCATTGACATTGTGAATCTGTATGGGAGTTGTTCTCCAATAGGTTACACGTTAGTTTCAATGCCGGAGGATTCAATGATCCAAAGGGGGCTGTGTTTTTGTAATACAGTTAAGGGCATCTTGTTCTACTCATTTCACTGGCATTGTGTTTTCCATATTCAGTTGCATTCATCTTATTGCTAGGCTAACCACTTGATTAGGAGCAATTCAAATTTCTAGATATAAGAGTTATCCCTGTTATATATGGCATTTCATCAAAGCACTGATATTGCCATAAGCCGCTAAAATTTACAGTTTAACGGGGATGAGAAGATCCCTTTAGATTATGCCTAAGGACCGGAGATAAACAGGCTCCAAATCTAAGCCTATGACAGTGGGATATGTCTTTGAAGCATTCTTGATGGGGCTTTTTAGTTGATAGAGATCCTCATGTTTGTTCTTTAAGCGACAGAGCCCTTTATGAAAGAAAACATATTTCCAGGTTGTATTTAAGCTGCATTGTTATCTACTCTAGATGTGTGAGTTCCGTTTTCTTTAACAACCTGCTGTGCGTTACAGGCAAGAATTTGTGCCTTGCAAGCTTCTTCATCCCAATTAATCCTTGTAACGAACACCAACAACAGTGTCAAGCACGCAACCATCCCAATTAAAAATCCTATTAACAGCCCATCAAGTCCGAGTGCCACTTTGAAGGCTAAAATCACGCCCAAGGGCAAGGCTAAGAGGTAGAATCCAGCCAGATTGGCATACAAAGCCAACCATGGCATAGCCGTTCCGCGGACGATTCCTCCACAAACAGCTAAGGGGAAATTTACCACTTCCACTAAAGCCATCAGCAACATCATCTTCTTCACACCATTCACAATTCCCTTGTCATGGCTAAACAAAGATCCCCAAATACCTCTGGCTCCTACCATTACCAAGGCACCGGCACCACCTGAAATGGTGCTCACTCCTAGAGATACATATGCTGACCGGTAAGCAAGCCCTGCATGGTTAGCACCAAGCTCATTTGAAACTCGGGTGGATGCACATGTTGCTAGTGATAGCATTACAGAGTAGAGCAAGTAATCGAAGTTCAGCACAATGGCTAACACTCCTACTGCCTGCTTTGCATTTGTTAGCCTTCCTGTCAACAAGACCAGGATCTCATAGCACCACCATTCAAGGCAGGTGGTCAGGCAAAACGGCCCACAAAGTTTGAGAAATCTGAGCAAGTCACAAACGCCCTGGTCCCACCACCCTCCTTCCTTCCACTTCCCCTGCTTATAATGCTCCATCACAAACAAATATAATACAAGTAAAATAACAACTAGAAGATCATTTATCCATATTGCCATAGAAACTCCCTCGAGACCCTTAGCTTTTACAAGCAAGATATTGACAGGAATATGGAAGGCAATGGCTAGAGCGGAGCTAAACATTATAGGAATCGTTATGCTTTGAGAGCTTAAATAGGATTTCAGTGGACAAAGAAGTGAAGTGACTACCAAATCAGGAATGAGATAGAGAAGATACTGCTTCGCGACAATTGAAATGTCTTTTTGCTGTCCAAAATGAGTCAAGATTTTGTCAACGTTAAGCCACAAAAAAACGATGGGGAAGGAAACTAGTAGTAACAACAGAATTGCCCTGAGAAGGGTCCTGTGGAGTAGCCTATAATTTTTGGCCCCATATGCTTGACCACATATTGGTTCCATGGCGCCACAGAGTCCATTCAAGACAGAGAAGCCAGTTACATTAGCAAAGGTGAAGCCGAGTGTGCCACCAGCTAACTGCAGCTCTCCAAGACGTCCAAGAAATGCAGTTGTGATGGCTATCTTCGCAAATGATGTTAAATTCATTGCCACCAATGGGAGGGCTAGTCCCCGTTGTGATTTTAGCTCTGAAAATATAATTTTCAAGAGGTTGCTTTGACATCTTTGGTTGAGATTTGGAGATGAAGTTGGTTGGGTGATTATCTCGATTGCTTTCTCTTCTAATCTCGGTGTTGCAGACATTATTTTCGAGCAGAATGAGATGATGGACTTGCACCAAATATATATTTTATAGAATGATGAAGTGTTGGGATCTTCAGCTAAAACTGATTATGCATGAGTGCGACTTTCGAGAGTGTTTTGTGCAAAGATATTGCTTTATTTATTATTTATTATTATTATTATTATATTTGTTTTACAGCCAATTAGGAAGAGATTGGAGTTGCTGGTGGATTGATAGTGCGCGATGAGAATGCAAAGGCCAAATCATGATAAGTTACGAATCCTCTTAGAATCTCTTTCGGTTACCGGAACCAGCCTTCCAGGCTTTTACTTTGCTTTAGTGCACGAAAATTCTTAGGAGATTATATTTCACAATTGTTCTAAACTGATTGCTAACAACCGAAAATTCTTGAACTTTCGACTCACTATTTTGTTGCTCGTCAAAATCAATTTACTTGACTCACTTTCGGCAATGAGATGCTTTGCAAAAAGGAAAACCCCGGGAGAATCGATAAATAAAAATTCTGATATGATGAGGTTTGATGAGTTATAGACATAGTTTTGACAATCCTATTTTGGGTGAAATCTAGTTTTTTAATCAACAGTCGAGCATTAGACCTTTGTCATTGAATTATTTGTTTGAATGCATCATCAAATTAAAAAAAAAAAAATACTGTGAGTGGTGATGTAATATCGCAACTTGAGTATTATGAGGCGGCTAAATGGGGTTCTCACCTATGAGGAATCACAAAAGACTACAGATTAAAGCCATCGTATCTGGCTTTTTCTTTTCTTCCATTTTCTAAAGCTAGTAATTTTTTATTATCTTCTATCTTCTTCATTTTTGTCAGTTTTCATGTATGTATTCATCCAAGGTAAATTTGATAAAAGGATAATCAGTAGGTTGTAGCGAGACGGAAGAGAAGAATTCTATTCTTCGTAACCTCTCCGTATAGCTATTCTAATCCCTATCTTATTTTTATTGTTAGATATTGAAGTGGGCCGGTAAATTCCTTTACTAAGAGGGATTCCCACCCTGACCCATTTAAATTTTAATATAAATAAAAGAAAATTACTAAAAAGTATAGAAACAAAAAATATTGGGGTAAAT
>JANLJB010031017.1:0-42709 GCA_026212285.1 Bursera cuneata | reverse complement strand
ATATTTTAGATGGTATCGTAACAATGAATTATTAATTAATTAATCTAATAATATTATTAAATCAATTACAACCGGTAAAACTATATGTTAATAGTTAAAAATTGATCGTAATCATTTGACTAAGATTTAAAATTTAATCCGATTATCGGATTATTGTACCGTATTTTCTTCCAAAGCATAATTACTTTTCTTACTAATTCGTTAGTCCCTTTTTTCTTCTTGTCGAAGAAACCTCTATATGCCTTCACTCATTGAGTTTAATATATGCATACATACACTATTTCATAATATTTTTCCTATATTTATTTTTTAAATGCATAGATTAATAATTTTTAAAAAAATCAAAATTTTACTCATTCTGTCTCCTAAATTGCATACAAAATTAATAAGATTAATACTCAATTGAAAAGAAAATACAATAAAAACAAAAAATGACCAAAGCCAATTAATTTATAAAAAAATACATAATTAAGAAAGCGATTGCGAGCATCTACTTCGCTAATAAGAAATCTTAGAAAGAAAAAAAGGGTTTCCTTTACACTTGAAAACTTAAAAAGAAAAAAAAAGAAAAAAAGTTATTTTAAAGAAAGTAGATAGATTATTCGTACGAAAAAGGGTTTGCTTTTATGATTTAGAATATAAGAATATCACTACAAAAATGTCTCACTTTTGAAACAAAATCGTAACTTGTAAGCTTAAAAAATCTAGGTGTGACTCCAAATTTTTTTAATCCACTCATTGGTTAGAGCTTTGATGGAACCTTTGATGCAAGCATTTGTGGAGCTCACATGTTCTGTTCCAACTTCCAAAATATGAAAAGATCAGGATTTTATTTCTAAACACAAATTCAAAAATTATCGGGAAATTTATCTAAGCCCCAGATAAATTTTGAGAAAATACTTTACCTCATATTTTTTTGTTAAACTAACACTTATCTCCCAACAATTAATACTGTTTTCTCCAAAATTAACACTTACCCTCAAAAAATATGGGATGTAAATGTTAGTTTTGTATTAATTTTTGGAGAGTAAGTGTTAGTTTAACAAAAGTTTAGGGCTAAGTGTTTTCTTGAAATTTATCTAAGGGGTTATTGTTATTTTCCCCCAAATTGTCTAAATAATTATCAAGTTACATTGTTAAAGCTTAATGCTGCATAGTTTTTATAAGTTTTGTGTTTTACATGATTTTTTGAGAATATGAGATTTATATTATCTCTAATTTAAAAGTTTTAATTTGTTTATTTCGACTAAAAGTTTAGGACATATATGTAGCATTATTTGAGAAAATATGAATATTAATTCTTGTTTAATTATGAATATTAATTCTTGTTTAATTATGATTTTTAGTATTTGAAGATATTAAATTTTGTTTGGATTTGATTTGATTTGATTTAATATAATTTACTTTTTTTTTGTGGGTGTCTGGACCAACTTACAAGCATCTCGACTAATTCCACAAGACATGTGCTTCATACCCCCAGAAGTTTCTCAATATAGGTCGGTTAATTACTGATTTTTATATCAAGAGACATAACCCCAAGAGGATTCGAGCTTTGGACTTGAGAGGGAACACATCTCCAAGTTCAAGTAGAATTAAGATTCCTTAGTTATAAACAGATTAATTATTATTATTAATTTTAATATATCCTAAATAATAATTAAAAAATCTTTACGAGAATTCTTTTTATCGTGGATTTAACCAACAATAATTGAGATGAATTCAATGTTACTAGAAACACATGGGATAGAGGCCAATCCAGGGATGGGTATGTGGAGGCTTATTATCGTAATGGCTACGGCTGGGCCTTGGAAATTTAAAATACAAACAAAATGCTCCTACAATCAGGACCACTTCAAGGACTGGCTAGTAGTTAGATAAATAATGGATTCTAGCGTCTAGCCCTCCTTTTCTTACATAATTGACTTGGCTGCCAACTAATTTTCTTTTTGAGATGAATAGATTATGGGTCTCTTTGAAGACTTTTTATCTTGCACAAAATCATGTTTATACTTGACCATTTGTAGAGATAATAACTTCTAATAATAGTCACCTTATAAGGTGAATTTTTACTACGTACTCTCCACTGAAATTGTAGTACACGAACAATTCGAAAAGAAATTAGGAAGAACAGGAATGAACCCATGAAAAGTGACACTAAATTGATTAATCATAAAAAGGAAAGAAAGAAGACAAAATATACAGTTCACCATGTTTTATAAAATTAATGAGATTAAACAGGAACAGACAAACAAAACAATTACACATATGAGCACATAGAAAAGGCACATGGTTGCCCAATTGAAATGGAATCTCTTGTCACCGTCGCCCATTAATTATTAGTCTAAAATACTGTGTAGGGTTGAGGTGGGTGCTTCCACTTTTCTTTCTTTCTTTTTCTCTTATCATCAAGTTTCATATTTTGGTAGAGTTGCTTTGTTTGGTTCATCTTTTTTTATTTTGTTTTGGTGGTGGTTGCGTTGCCTTTGCCTAATCACATAACATGCTTAATAGTTGTTTGTTGTGGGTTGATTTCTTTTTGAAGCTTATATAAAACACAATTAAGTTTTGAATTCATTTACAGAGATAGGATGAAATTAAAGCACTTGATAATGATGTATGTATGTATTATAGGTCAACAAGCTAATATTTACGGATTTACGGGCTAACGGTTAGACTAGACAAATCAATATTTTTAATTTATTAGTTATTCTTCGTTCACTCATTTGAGTTTGGTTATTTTAACATATCCCCCAAATGTTAACCACAACTTAAACTCAGATAAAAGTAATGGTTAGATAACAGATAAATGAATTAGCAATTTCTTTTTATATATCCTTTAATCAAATAACAATTAAAAGCAAATTCATGCATGCACCTACATTATAAGTTCAAAATTCCTACGATCGTATAGGAAAAAAAAAAGAAATTCATAATTCGATCTCTCTCTGGTTTATATATCAATTAAATCTCAAAATTATAAGTAGAAAATTAATTGAAATTGAACCATATGTTTTGATACATCAATATTAACTATAAAGAGAAAACCTAGTAACAATAGGGCTACCATAAGCAGTTCCACATCCCAAAAGGTGCGAGTCCTAAAACTTTGGATTCTCTGTCTTTAGTTTGGGGAAGAGAAGCTGGAGAATTGTACTTCTAAAATGAACTCTCACATTGAAGTACCTTTAATGCTGCTGCTGATAAGATTTGGGCAAATGACATTACATCCCTTGAGGTTTCATTAACAACAGTTTTATCACCAACATTTCATGAAATGATGATTGCTCTCGTTTTATTTATCTATTGCTGAAATATCTGTTCTACTCTCGAATGCGGAGATCTAAAATCTGAAGTTAAAGGAGAAAATGGGAAATCATGGGATATTTTTGTACATTTATTAAACTTTGAGGAAGAAAAGTTATTTCATGAAATTATAAGGGAAACTTTTTTAGTTACCCTAAAGTTTTCTCCGAAACTAGAAGGGTCAATTGTGGTTTGGGCAAGGCCGAAACATACTTGAACCAAGCATACCTTATTTCAAATAGGCCCATAGGCTTGGACAAACATGGGAATGGGTTTAATATTACTCAAGTCGGGCGGAGTTTGAATTTTTACCAATAGATTTGATCCACTCGACTCGTTTAGAGTGGTACTGTCTAGCCCTTACAGTATATTAAAACATGACTTAGAATCATTTTATTGGGAATTGATAGGGAGTATTTTCTCTCATCCCGTAGATAAATTTTAAGAAATATTTAGCCTCAAGTTTTTACTAAACTAATACTTATCTTCTAAAAATTAACACTTATCCTCTAAAAATCTGGAGGATAAGTGTTAGTTTTTAGGAGGTAAGTATTAATTTAACAAAAATCTGGAGTTAAATATTTTCTCACAATTGCATGAATCATTAAAGTAGAGACTTAAGGACAAAGAGACTTGAGTATATTGTACACATTGAACATTGATCACGTGAAGTTTATAGTTCAATATAACTACCATCATCGTAAATATAAACTTCACGTCATAATAACTTGGGCATACCTACCTTAATCCTAAGTGGGTAGTGTACCTTTGTTTTGTAGGCTACAGTATTTTATTAGAATAAAAAGTGAGATCTTTTGATGTATAGGTCAATACCTTGGTTAGTAAGGATTGTCAGTTCTGTATGACAGAGAATACTATTCTATTGACATAAAATTCATAATTCCGTAAGATTTAAGGGATATTACCTTGAAGGTTTACAGGGTCTTGAATGATCAGTCTTGACTTAACATTTAATGAAGTGAATTCATTATCCATTCATTAGATGTATGATCTCAAGGATAAAAAATGTAATTGGATAGGTAAAATAGTTTTTTTGATATTTCAATTATTAGTGTCTTATGGAGATATTTATGTAATTCTGTTGCTCAATGAATAAAACTTTAAGATATAATTTAATCATATTAAATTATTTAGTTTTGTGGTAATCAGCGTATTTAATTCAAGAGTGCAACTTTGGCTCTATAGTGGAGTTGGCTACAGTTAATGGACTAGGCCCATTACATTTATAAGATAAAATGGTATTAGGCCCCATACGTTGGAGTTGGTAATTAAATACGATTATTAGGTTCCCTAGGAAGCTGCATATTTTCTTTGAGCAATACTGAGGATTATTTAAGAAGGATTTGATTTAATAAAGATCTATTTGATAGTATCTTGAGATTAAATCAATATATTGTATATTGTACTTAGAAATTAAATTTCTATGATAGATAGCGAGTTAGACTCACACATAAATTGGATTTGCGTTTTGCCTTTGAGTTTGACGTATAAATTTTATTTGTATAAAATCTGGTCCAAGGTACATTAAATAGGTATTTATATTATTCTATTTTGACATTAATCATAAAAATAGGTCCTGACAATTTTATTTAATCATAAAATAAGTATAGAGATAGAAGAGGCATTCGGAAACCTTCTTCACATGTTCTCTGGTTGGAAGTGTTCCACAGATTTTTTTTTTTTTGGTACATGTCCACCCATGTCCAATGCTCTGAATTGGAGATGGCAGCCATACTCCGGAAGACCCATTGGTGCAGAAACGCTTTCTTGGCACGGAGAATAATTGGTTCAAACCTTGTAGAAGGTATAGCCCATTTCTTCCGATTTATTTAGCATTCAATCGATTTTTCATCTTACTATTTATCTGACGACACGTCACTTTATAAATAAAACTTTATATACAAATTTTATATATGTGACATTACTCATTATTCATATAAAATATCTAAACTAAACTCAATGAAATATCAAAAGACAAAATTACCTTAATCTATACAAAAAATTTATCCTATCACTGGACGACAGCTAGTTGTCGGTGACCATAATCGGAGCGCATTTGTTGACGCTACCGGCACTAATATGATTAGCACAGGCTGATCTACATTATGGGCAAATAGTTTTGGCATAAGATGTGGTGCTTGGCTGTAGAAGACGGTAGAATGTATAACCAAATGGAGCATCATATGTCAGAAAAAAAATTTATATCATTGTGTAGATCGGTCGCTACGGATCATTTTAGTATCGATCATAATTTGCTAATTTTTAATCTTTTAAAAATTTAATTAAATAATTATTTGTATTTAAATATGTTAATATATAATGAATTAAATTTTATAAAATTTGTTTTTAAAAATTTAAAAATTATTTTATTAAATAAAAAAAATTTATATTGGTAATTTAAGTTGAATAACAATTTTTTAAAGGTAATTTACCAAATATTGATAGAAGATATTTGAAAAGCACAACAACTTTTTCAAATTTAGTTTACTAGACACTATACAATATATTGTATAAGCCGATTATTTTAATAACACAAGAAAAAATGATTATTTTTAACCTAGAAAAACTCCGAAGTGGCCCTACGTGTGTTTACACTTTATATTAATTAATTAATTATTTATATACATTTAAAGTGCCACGTGGCTGATTTGTTACATTTACTAAGGTCTACATCTGATAAAGAAAGTTGAATTGTAATAATGGAAAAATTCATTGACTGCCCGATTAAATTTTTGATAAATTTTAATTTCATGTTTTTATTAAATTAATATTTAATTTTCAGAATTTTTTAGATAAATATTAATTTTTATAAAAATAATGATAATTTTTTTAAAAATAAATATTAATTTAATAAAAATTTTAAAATTAAATATTTTTTTTAAAATTTAACTGGGTCAAATCGTAAGTCATAAGTCACAAGTCTGTCCGGGAACTGGAAGGGAAACTCAAGGAAAGAAATGCGACTATAACGTTGAAAGTTTGTTGCCAAAACTACTCGTAACCGCCACCAAACGGCCAACCCACCTTCATACCGGCGCGCGGACCATTTTAGGAAACAAAAACAAAAATAAAACTGAAATTGAAATTAAAATGAACGATCTGATTGTTTCACAATTCTAGCTCTCCAATCTCTCTAGCTATGTGGCGCTCCGTTTGGCGATCTATCGATCGCTTCTCTCTTCAGCACTTCAAGTAACTTATTAAGTTCTCTCTGTTTTTCTTCCTTTGTCACTCAATCAATTAGCTTTCAGTTTCCAAAACTTTCAATTCTTGAACTTAGTCTACTTCTTTACCTAGTTTAGTTTTGAAGAAAGCGATAAGCCACTGAATGTGTTTTGATTTGTTAGAAGTTTTGAAATTGGAATTATAGTTTAGTAGGAATTGTTGTGGATGAAACATTCTTAGGGTTTGATAATTGAGCTTTTGTATTAAATATATACATATATATTTTTCATTTTTAATATATAAATAATAAATGTCTTTCAATTTATGTCAATTTAAGCTTGCATTGAAATGCATTACTGAAAATGAGTCAATTGTGGTAGTTAACGATTAAAAAACAAGTGAAAGAAATTTTAGATGAAAGGCTGAAATTCAAGAACAGTCAAGAGCTCAACAATGAGGTTGGTAGTTGATAGTTTGACCTGATATGTGTAATATGTGTCTTGGGAGATAGAATTGTGTAAGATATTCCAACGAAATATGTGCTCTTCACCAGTTTTATGGGAATGCTTATTATATCACTGCTATCTTTCTCTTTGTTTGGATGAATTTTTGCTGTTTAATTGTTATTGATGAGTATCGTTGCCATTATTATCTTGTATTCTAATTGAGAGAATTTTTGAACTTATTGTGGTTGTAGATATGTGGTTAATGAGCTGCAACAAATCAAAGTTGTGGATAAGAATAACAGAGTAACTCAATTCACCTTCTTGTTAGATGATAAAAGAGGAAATTTCAGTCACCTTCCTTTGAGGTTTGGCCTTATTAGATGAAGACTCTTTGGTTTGGAAAAAAAAATACAGAGAAATACACTTTATTACACCCAGTGGATATATGTATAAGGTTAAGCTATTTGTAATTTTTTTTTTTAATTACAATTTAATAGTTGCGAAGTGTCTACGTTAAAACTAAATAATACCTTTTAACTCTTCTCTCACGACCATCAGATTCAACTATTAAAGGGCTTTAAATTTGTGTTAAAATTTAAGTTACAATAGCTTGATTATATACATATATATGTATGGAGTGGGGATTTATAACAATTTTCTTAGTCTCAGTGGAAGTTGACAAATTATAGAACCAATGAGATCTTTTGTGTTTAGTCATACTTCAAGGGAGGTTGATGAAATTTTCATATGATAAAACGAGATAATACATTAACACTTTTCTTTTTGTTATCTTGTCTTGATTGTCTTTCCCTCCAGGAAGTAGTTATTGATCTACTACAATCTATAGTGGAGATTGTTACATATGGCGACAGACAAGATCCAATGATTTTCGAGTATGCATGACTTTATGTACAAATTATTGTTTGGTCGAGTGCTTCTCAATAAATGCCTGATAGTATTTATTTATTTATTTTTGGATCTTTGCAGAAGTTTTATGGAATATCAAGTTTTAGCAGAGTTTGTTCGTGTCTTAAAGATTAGTAGAAATTCAAAAATCGAGGCACCCTTGCTTCAATACCTGAGCATAATGATTCAAAACATGGAAAGTGAACATGCAATATGTAAGATGCAAGTTCCATTGATATTTATGGTAAACTTCTTGAAGATTTGGTTCCTTTTTTCTCTCGTTCTGGGGCATGTCTGTGCATATGCACTTGGATTTTGGAGGAGAGGGTTGCTGAAGCCATGATCTTTTTGTAACACCAAGTCTAATACACATGCATGGTTGCCTTGAACTTTATCTTCTGAACCTTTTTCTTCTCTGAAGTACTTTGTTTGTTACTCCTATTCCTCATACAACTTTGCTGATGTGTTTGACTATGGTCTCATGCAGACTATTGTTTAAGTAATGACTACATCAACAGCATAATAGCACATCCGTATGATTTTGATGGAGGAGACCTGGCTCCATATTACATGTCCTTCTTAAGGTTTGATATTGTTTATTCATTGATTTGCATGTGATAGCAATTTAACTTTCACTCATAGGATACATGAGTTAGTTTAAATTTTGTTTATTTCTTGCTGTAGCCAGTTTGGTTTGATTATTTTGTAGCGAAAAAGTTTTTTGACTACTTCCTGATTTCTTTCCTTTTTCTTCTATCATTTGTTTCTAAAATCAGAGCAGTGAGCAGCAAAGTTAACAAGGACACCCTTTGTCTTCTTGTTAAGGTTGATAGGGTAAGTTAAAGCTCATCTTGATCGCATAAGCTGTCGATATGTTGATGCACCATTTGTAGTTTTGGTAGAATGTTTTCATAATGTAATTATGAATGTATTGTGTCTTGACTATGATAATCCAGTTAAAAAGCTTAAGGCACTTCAATAGTTACAGTTCTATGTAAAATTGCACTATTGGTGTTAACATTGAAAAATTGGTTTATTGAAAGAGTGATTGTGATAGTAATCTTCCCTCACCTTCATCCACTCCTTTCTTTATAATCATATTTGACTAATAATATGCTGGTCATCTCTCTTCTGATTGTATAAAGAAGTAAATGAGTAGTATTTTATGTTGCTTTCTCTTGAAGATTTCTAGGTCTGTCCATTTTCTTATTTCTGCTAGAAAGGGAGGCTGCAGAGGTTTTCAATTGGGCCTTGAGGTGCAGTGGCTGTTGCTTTAGGTTAGGTATATCCTTGTTACAAATTGTGAAGTTAAATATCTTTGTAACAAGGATATGCTAAGTGGTGTATACTCAACAGCTTTAGGTTTGGGATATTCTTCAAGATCATTAAATACTCAACAGCCCTTAAATGTTTATATATGAACACCAAAAGTATATCTTATTAGCTATTGAGTATTTAATGGTTCAAGAATATGCTGAATACTTGAAAGATAATGAGATCATGCAGCCTAGGGCTATTTTTGCTTTGTCTTATGCTTGGGCTATTAGTTTTGGGGGAAACTTTGTCATTTAGTTAAATATGTTCACATTTGATAGTTTTTTACCTACACCACTTAGGATGGGTAGAGATTAACGTCCCTTCTGGTTCCTTGTTAATTCAAATTTCTTTGCCTTTTTGCATTCAATACAAATACTTTCTATTTCTTACCAACAGAAATTATGAGATTGTGCAGTCTAGTGCTGATCATGAATGTTTGGCATGCTTCATGTCCAGCACTTCTATGTTATTTTTCCCTAAACTATTTCTGTCTAAAAGCTCGTTTTATTTTTCTCAAATTGTGGTATGTGATGCAATTCTATTGTCATAGTCATATGATTCCTTCTTTAGAATGCCCGAATATCCATTTTCCATTTATGATGGTGAAAAAGGGGAGTAGCACCATTCAAATATAGAAAATGGCAATCAGCAACTTTTGAATGTCAATAAATATACATCATGTTCTGGACCTGTAGGTTAAATTCATTTAGCAAAAGGTTTCATTTATCTCTGTTATATTTTTATTCCTTTTTATTTATGGGTACCAGAATATATTAGAATTTTACTTGTTAGTGCATGCATGAGGTGGTGGATCTTGCTTATGTTATGTGCATGATTTTTTTGTTTCTAATCCCATTATATGAGAGAGTATTTTTTTTTTTAATAATTTTTAAATTTATTTTATCATGTCTATCTATGATTCAGGATGCTGTAACTTCATTTCCCCTGTATACTGAGGCTCTTAAATTTGCTCAGCATGGGGAGAAGATGATTCAGACGGCTGTACGTGCATTAACCCTCAACATATTTAATGGTATGGCATTGTTGTAGTTTGGTTCTTTCTCCAAATAGAATGGTCACATGGAATTTTGGATACAAAATATATTTTTGATATCTTGCAACAGTATCCTTTTGGTTATGCAGTTAGCGATGACATGGTCTATCAATTTGTGACAACTCCACCGGTCTCAAAATATTTTTCTGATTTGGTTTATAGCTTAAGAGAGAAATGCACTCATCTTGATGGCCTTGTCCAAGCTACCGTGTATGCTACTTTCAACTTGTTAGAGAAATCATTATTATTATTTTTTAAGAATGCTAGAGAAAAATTTACGTCTGGACAAATGACAACTAGATTGTTATATGTGTAAGAATCAATTGATGGGAAATGCCTTTGATGCAGGGAAACAAACATTTGTCAGAGAAAAGAAATACTTCTGGAAAGTGATAAAATTGTTGATGATCTATACTACTTTAAGGATATTCTTTCTGTTGATGAGTCTCATTTGAGTAAAGTTGTTAGCCAGGATCTTCTCAGCTTACTGGTCCTTCCTATATTGCTCCCATTACTGCAGTTAGGGCAGAGTAATGTGAGATATTTTCCTCTGAACTCTTTTCTTAATGTATATATTTAGAATTATACAATGGATAATGTGTAGGATTGGATATATGATTTTAAGATGGTACTCTCATTACCTTCTAAACATAACTTTTAGTCTGGGATTTTAGGAGTTGTGGAAGTGAAATTTGCAGTCTGGCCTTCTGTTCTTACATCTGGGGCATCCTATTTATTTCTTTATATTTTATAAAGGAAGAGCATCTACCCTTGCTTATGAGGTTGAAATTCAAAGTACAGATTGTAGTTTTATGATTTGGTTAAGTACCTCGGATATAATGCCAGGATGAGACACTGGACCATGAAAATGTTTCTTTCATATGTTTGCAAACACTATCAAAGTTATCTTCAGAAGTTCACAGAAGGCTGAAGGATTTTCTAAACCTTAGAAATTTAATTTTGCTCTGAACATATTTCTGCCAAGTGTGGTCATGGATTTTCCATCGAGTTCTTTGGTAAACTTGGGATATTTCTCTTTGGGCTTGGGGGGAGGTCTCCTAAATAGCTTAACTATTATCCCTTAATATGAAAGAAAAGTAAAGAACTCATCAGAATTTAATGAGATAGAGATTATTAAAAGTAAAAATATCTTTTCTAAACATTGTTGAGCCTTATTTTGGAGCTTATTCTCTTTTCCAGGGATTTCATGTATCAGGTGTCACTTCTCTGTACATAGTTTCTCATGTGCTTCAAGTTGTTGGTGGAAAGACCATAATTAATTCTGTAGCTGGTGTCCTACTGTACCCTTATACGACCTTGAGTGCGCGAGATGCTACTGAAGCAGAAATAACTGATGAGAGTAGTCATGCACATTCTTTTTTCAACTTTTTGCATAATATGGGAATTATGGAAAGTCTTAATCCAGCATCTAAAGGAGAAGAAAACATCAATGGCAACCATGTATCTGAGCATTTGGCAGAGGATGCTTCATCTAATTCTTGCTTCAACAGCTTCCCTGTGGATCGTGATGTATGTATGGAAAGGTTGGTATATATTCCTATATTCATTTTGTGTTGGTTCCAGTAAGAGGTGTTTGTCATCACTGTGAGGAAGAAGATTTTTGATTTCTAAGGATAACTGCCTACTGCAATTAGTTTTCTTGCTCTTTTAAATTGGTAAGCAGTTATTTAGGCATTTATGGGACATGATATGACATCTCAGAAAATCAGAAAATGGGATGTCCTGGCATACAGATGAAGTATGTTGGAGGCTGAATTTTTCTTTTGCTATAGTATTGAGGAATTACGAGAATTTAGTTACATTTGTACTTATTTTCAAATTTTACTTTGTGCAGGAACACAATTTTTTCTTGTATTTTCTCAGAAAATCACATTCTATTACTGGCATCTCTTTTTTTATTGCTTACCATAGCAGAAAGTAAAGGTATCTTTTGTGTACAGCTTTTTTTTATTTCATCCCAAAGTAGTATATAACGTGATCTATGTACTTATATTTTTTATTTCTTACCTTTTTTTCTTAGCAGATCTTGATTATTTGCTGGCTTCAATGATTGGATTAAGGGAAATGCAAGATGAGCTGGTAACTAATCAAATCTCACATGCATCTCAGTGAATTGATTTTTTCTAAGCATATAATTCAATTAAAGTTTTCTGACAAAAATTACTTTGAAGCAAATAATCTTTCACTCATAAGAATTCTTATTCTAGTGTTGGAAGAGACACATTTATGGCTTGTTATTGCTTTGTGATTGAACCCAACAGGTGGTTGTATTAACTTGTAAATTTGAATTCATGAATGCCCATTCTACATTTCCACTAAAAGTTAATTAGAAGTGATAACACACACACACACACACACACACACATATTTAAAACAAAAGAAATATATTACTGAAGAAGAGCAACTAAAAGTGGACCAGATGTCCAGCAAAGCAAAAAACAACCTTTGAAGAGAGAAAAAGCTATTCAGTTTGTAGATGAATCTTTGAAGTATGTTACCATCTAGAAAATATCAAAAATGGAGGAGACCTCTCCACAACAACCCTCGGGAAAAAATCTATCTTACAACCTCTTCCTACTTTAGTTGAATAAAGAAAATAGAAGTCTTGAAACGCCTTAGAGACCGAAGCGTAAAGACATGCCAACAAGGGTTCGTCTCCCATAAGACACTGACTCCATCCCCTTTTTCGCCTGCAAAAATACATTTGTTCCTTTCTTGTCAAATCAACCAAATTAAAGCTAACATAGCACCACAGATTAGCCCGCAAAGATGCAGTCTTTGAGTGGTGTAAAAAAGATGATCAAATGTCCTGTACTTGTCTTTGTTTGACACACACCAGGAGGGAAACAAATACATATTAGGCAGTTTTCTTTGAACAATATCTGCTGTATTAGTTCTTCCATGAGCTAATATCTAAGCAAAGAATTGAATTTTGGAGGGAGCTGTGGCCTTCCAGACTGAATTGGATTACTTGAAGTGTTCATAGTGATTTTCTTCTCATAAAATCCTAACCTAGGATTTGCATGAGAATTTCCCAAAACTCTCTAACTTCCCAAACCTTTTATCTTGTTTTGAATCACCAATAACTTGGCCAAGCAGAAGTATAAAATTTAATTGTCTTAGTTTCAAAGAGTGGATTCTATATAATGCAAATGGTTGGTTGACTTGGTGCTTTTTTGTCCGTTTCTGCAAATCTCTCTTTTGGTGTTTAACAAGCCTGCCCTCGCATTTTAACATTTTTTCAATGGAATGAACCTGAAAGGTACTTTTGCATGTAAAACTAGTCAAGGTTTATTGAATTCTGATGTGAAGGATTTATTCTTTTATATTAGTCATTTTCACATTTTTAACATGTTGCATTGGGCTTTAAGTTAAAATAACTAGCTGAGAAATAATGTCACTCTACAAAGACGTATGTATTCTCTATTTGTTAGTAGGACTGTAAAGCTAAATGGTATCCTTTTGAGATTGCCATATTAATTTTGTTCTGTTTTCTACTTAAATGAAGGCAATATCTTCAATTATATGCCAGCAGGGTTCAGTCCTTGAGTCACTGTGAGGTTATACGTTGGTCTTGTTTGTTCTGTTTTTGTCACCTTCACAGTTGTGTAGAAAGTATAAATTAGGATCAGAATTTAAAAGAACTACAGTCTATCAAATCTTGTGCACACTTGCAATGATTTATGTATTCTGCATTTGTTTATATCTATGAGAATGTGATAGCTTTCACAGTTTTTAAATTTCTGGAGTAATTTTTTATCTAACATAGTTGATATCTTCACATTCTCAGAATTATGGCATTACAGCTTCACCCAAAGCAAATGGCAGTATACTTCTGAGATTTATGCCTCAGGTATTATACACACACTATCTGATTATTATTTCTGTTTAATTTGAGAAGTACAATTTAATGTCTTTTTTATAGCCGTCACTGGGATAAATTATTTGGACTTTACTGGAACCATAGCCTTGGTTGTGTTTTTGGTGTTTTCTTTGTTTTTGTTTTAGTTTGAGTTTATTGTAGAATGTTTTAGTCATTGTTTGTTTACCTGTTTTCTTTGACAGCATAAAAAACACTTAGTTAAAGTATAACACCACAAAAGCACCATTTCCACTAAAAATTGAAATAAACTTTTTCTTAGTTTTCTCTCTCTCTTTCTCTTTTCTCTACTTTTTTAATGCATTCTCATTACAAAATACATAACTAAACACATTCTCTATCATTTATTCTGCCCTGAAAAACGTATAAACATATCTTCTATTTTTATTTCGAAATGGAAATTATCAAAAGAAAAACACAAAATTCATAATGAAACTGGCCCATGGCTTTAAGTTTCATGAAGACTTATTGTTTATGTATTGTTCACAGGTTTTAAATGCATTATTGAATGTTTTAGCAAGCCAACCACCATTCTGTGCGCTAATACAGTGGCATACAGGGTGGTTCTTGCGGAAGCTACTGGTTTTTCAAAGGAAGAAACTCAGTGATCACCATCTCCGCCTATTCAATGTGAGGTTTCAAGTTTTTTATTGCACATACTTCCAAGTTAATATAACTGCAATCTTTATTGAATTTAGTCGCATCTTTTGAACGCCAATAGACATCTACTGGTGACTTGCATATTGGAAGTACCATTGCTAGAAACGGACAAACGTTTTTAAACAAATTTCTTCAGGCAATAATTAGGAAAGTTTGATTTTTTGTTTATGGTTTTTGAATTCATTTTCTAAGTATCATGAGAGTCGGGGATTTTAATAGCTAAATTTCAGGATAGTTCTGTTTCTGCCTCTTTTTCTGAGTTAATATGAAATTTTCCACGTATATAAGTTCTGTTGCAAAAAAACCAGCTTTAGGAATTCTTTTTTTAATTCAGCTATGGGATTTAATCATGCACCTAAGGAACATATAATACCTCCACCTGCCTTGCTATAAATGCTTTACTGTGATTAAACTATTTTACTAGAAATCTTTTTAAAGTTTTTTATTTTTCTAGTTTCTGTTGACAGGCTTCATATCACCAGTCCTGTGAACGTCTTCGGAAAGAAATTGATGGATGCTGGTTTGACCATATCGTGGATACTTTGCAAGATGAATGGGGAAACTGTAAGAAAGGTATGGGGTACAGAATCTTGTCTTCGGAGGGGGATACAAAATACGGGAATCCTTTTATGGAGTTGTGATCTTAAGTGGAGAGAGAATGATTATTTATTAAATATGGTAGATCAGAAAGTTTATGGAACTCATCACATCTATTTGAATGTTGTATTCAGCTCTTGAGGAACCTTTGCAATCTAAAAATCCCTTATTTGCACTTGAGCTTGCTGTCTGCCAACAGACAACTGATGGTGCTAATGATTAACCCTTCTTCTCTTGCTATGCTACATAGATTAATGTCTTACTCGTTTCTCTTTTACATCTATTACACATTTCAGGCAATATGACTTCTTCTGCTTGGCAGGCAATGGTTGATGTAGTGAAGGTTTTCATCATTCCTTATTCCTGAATTTTTTATTTTCAATAATTTTTTTTTTTGGCTGATTGGATGCCTTCTCAGGAATATAATTGTTTCATGCTGTTTAATGATGACATTGGTATAGAAAGAAATGTTAAAGGTGTCAAGTGACGCCTTGAACTAAATTGATGTTAGAGGTATGCCAGCCTCAAACTGGATGGATGTCAGAGGCATGTTGGCCTTGCTGCTTTTGGAGTTTCATTAATACTTTTGTTAAGTAACCTCCCAACCCAAAAGTTTAAGTTGTTAAGGGCACAACAATGGTATTTAAGTTGTAACAAGCCACCTCATGTCCACACAAGTTAATTGGATAGAACCACAATCACAGCTATAGACACGACAATAAACATTAACATAATTTATTTTAATTTAATTAGTTCTATGCAGCAGGCTTAGAATATTAAACCACTTGGTCAACCTAAATTTGATATCGTAGTAAGTAACCAACTCAAAAGTTTAGTACTTAGGTAAGGCCACAACAACAATAATAACTATGTTCTAATACATTTTACGATTGTTGTAAAGATGAGAACAGAAAACAATAATTGAGTGAAATTGATGAATGACAGTCACATGTCATCACATGTCATATTAAGACTTAGCTTTTCACGACATGATAGGTTATATACACAGCTATACGAAATTCATGGCTGCTCTGATGTCTAGACTGTTCCACCCACTTTAATAGTCCACATTTTACTTAAATTTATTGACCTCATACTTTTTTACTTGTTAAAGTTGAGGAGTGTGCATATATGTGTTAGCAGTTTTCTTTTCTGTTTTTAATTGATTAACTATTCCCCCTACAAAGTTTATTGTTTGCCTGTGTACACATAATTAAATTTTGCAAGCATCCTGTAGAACTTGTTATTTGTACTACAAATATTGTTCATACTGCATTCCTATTTGCTGTATGTGGATCTTACAGTGCATCTTCTTTTAGGTTTTCATTCTCCATCTTCATCTGAAGGCATTTATTGTCAAAGGAGATTTGCTTGAAAAACTGTTGCTTGACTCAATCAGCAGTCCAATAACAGATTCTGGAAAACCCCAATATTTACATCTTTCATCTGCAAGCTTTGGGTCAGAGGTTTATTTAGGTTGGATAACATTGGATATCAGCTTCAGTTGACTGCCCAAAATTTTCTCTCGGATCATGCATTATTCATTCAGAATTTATCAATCTTTTGTAGGATCTGGGGTCCCATGCAAGATTGCCTTTTCCAATGCCGGAGTCAGGGACATCTACCTGATACCTGTGTCTAGAGGAACATCTGGTAAAGTGATTCTCGCAGAGAAGCATCCTTTTCGAAGTCAACGAGGTGTCGTGATTGCGATTGCCCCACTAGCGGGTTTGAGTGTAAGTTCTGGCATTGGTAAATCTGATGGTCAAATGCTTTTATGATATTAACAAGGTTTGTGGAGATGCATTGATATTAGTCTATCACAGAATTTAGTTGCTTTTATCATTAATGATGCCAAAGCTAAGCAATCTGAGTTGTTTGCTTATGCATATATGCACATTTGACTTGTGCCTTTGAAAATATATGCACATTTGACCTGTCAGACATTGGCATGTATGGTTTACTATTGAAGACATCATTTGCTGTCCAAGTTTATAACTATTATGATGGGAATCACCAAAAGAGAAAGAAAGGTTGGAAGATTTAAGATAAATTTTGGGAGAAACAATCTTGAATAATATTAAGTTTGAGAAATTAAAGATCAAGGCCTTTATTTATAGAGGCCAAACTCCTAACTGAAGAAGGAAATAAACACCTAATTCAATTAGAAAATATAAACCACCTGCTTATAAAACAAGAAAATCTAGGTTTTCCTACATCAGGTTGCTCACTTGCAAAGATTAGCATGGTGGGTCTATTGAGAAGTGAAATATGTTTGGGATGAAAAAAACTCTGGACAGATACTTATAATGGTTAATATATGCTTAATAACTGTTAGCTTTACTGTAATAGGTGCAGAAGAGGTAAGAGCCATTTCATGCTACCTTGTATGACTTAGAGAACTCAAAATCCTTGGTTTTTGCTTGATGCATTGAGAGGGGAGGGTGGAGGTGGGATGATGGGAAACTATTGCCGGAGGATTCTATAGATGGATCAAATGGCAAGCATTCCACCAGTAGAACACTGTTAAAAATTACACAAATACTGCAGTTGTTACAAAATAGTTTCATATAAGCTTTTCATTCAAGGAGGCATATGTTATTGTAATATATCTTCTTTGGCATTTGATGATGAAATTCCCTCAATTCTTGGTTAAGGCAAGATCTGACTCTAGGTCTCTAGTATGAGACCAAGAGACTTTATAATAAGAGAAGCATTTTGAGACTGATGAGTGATAAGACAAGAATGGGTAATGGATTGGACAGGATGTGTAGAGAAAATGTGGGTCTGAGTTGTAATAAAGAAATGGTGATTTTTGTTTTAGCAGAATTGGGATACAGATGTCCAGCCAACTGTAAATAGCTGAGATGAGGTTGAAATTTGATAATATTAGCCTGTTATTGTTCAAACTTACATGAAGTTTGTGAGAAATTACAGCACAAACCTCTTTCTAATGCAGTCTTCATCACTGTTTGATCAATAATTTCGTAGTTCATGTTAATTTGATAATGAGGCTCAAACAATTGTGAGATCAATAATTTCCATTAAAGAATTAAGGAAAAAGGCTTCTTCAAATTGGTATTTCATTTTTCCTGTCTACAAGCAATTTTACTACGTGTTGGGCTTGAAGTCTGTCATATGTACATGTTAAGACCATTTCCAGATAATCTTCAGCCAAATCTAATACTTCTTTGTCCTTCGTGCTCGTGTGTGGGATTAGCTATATGATGATTGGTCATGAAATTTATACCTCTACCTGCTGTATCTTTACTACTTATTTCCTTATAGTTAAATTTTGTTCTTTTCCCAATATGTCATGATATGCTTGGAGCTCTTGATTCTCAGAGATATTATAACCTTTTTTTTTTTATATAATTTTTTTTTTTGGTTTTTTCACATGAAACAGCCAAAGAAAGATGAGGACCATCCGACATGGTTGCACCTTCGGATAAGAGAATTTGACCCAAGATCTAATGTAAGTAAAACTAGAGGCCACAAGTCAAATATGTCGAATTCTGCTGTAGATGGGAGATGGACACTTGGTTTTACTAGTGCTGAGGCTTGTGAGGCTGCTCGTGTGGTGATACTTGAGGAAACTTGTAAACAGAGATCCTGTGTTGAGAGCATTCTTACCCCACTACTGCAAGATGATTATCTTGGAGATCCATTATAAAGTCAAGCTGGATAAAGCTCTCAGGCACGGACTAGAGGTTAGCTTAGTAACTAAAAAGCCTCTTAAGTCTTTTTTAATGTTCTTTTGGTTTTTCTTCCACTACTGAAGAATTTTGTATGATAAAATATAGGTGCCAAAATAACGAGTGTTAACTGTAATTCAGTATCTGGTGCAAACCGTAACTCTGTTAACTACATAGTTGTTTTATTCGTTAAATTAATAAATGTCCTCATCCAAATATGGAAATTCCATTTACATGAGATTAGCCCTCTATGCTTATTTCTTGCTTAATTGGGGCGTGGGAGTTGAGACATACTCTGGTTTGAGTGTTTTTTTCCTCTTTTACTATAGCAATTTTTAGTTCTTTTCTTTATATGGTTTCATTATCTGTGTGCTTTGCCAAGATGGCAAACAATGCTAAACAAAAGAAGTCCTGGAAACCAAATTGACATGGAAATCCATAATTTTGCTTCAATTTTAAGACAAAATCTCCTTTCCTTTAATCAAATTTGATCATGATTTGCGATGGTGATATACTCCTCAAGTAAAAGTTTGCTTGTTGGAGATCTGATGTTTGGTCTAATTAGAATCTAAATATTACTGAAAGTGTGCCATTGTGCTAGCATGATCAAATTTCATATTACGTTTTATATTGTTGATTTGGTTCGCCCCATACCATGTCAAGGCATTATATTGTACTAAATTATTGGATACGTGTCTGATTAGAATATTTTTATTACTATTTTTAAAGCACTTTAAATTGGGATTATATTTGATTCGTATCATTTTCAAAGTCTATTTATTCAAAGTTTAATATTAGCTATTAAAAATGCATTAATCTAAATGGTTGGAAATCATTTCATAATTTATGCATAAAACATGATTCCGCCACTCCTATAGACTATGTTTATTTTAATTATTTCACATAATTATAACGTTTTAATATCATAAACTTTTTCATAAAGTTGCTTTTGAAAGTTGCTTTTGGTACTCAGTATTTCCAAAGTATAGTTGCTTTTAGTTCATAGGCCATAGCTGATTATTCATACGATACAATTAAAAATTATTCTTTTCATAAAATTAATATTAATATGTACCAAAATCCCAAGTGGCTCCTGAAATTACAGCTTATAAATCGACTCAAAAGAAAATCTTTTGATAATTTATTAGTTGCTTCTATATTGATCTTTGCATTAGTGCTTGTTCTTAAAGAATTGTTTAAGCCATCTCTACTTTGGTCGATCAGGTCCAAGTTCCAAATCTTGTGCGAATCGTTTTAGAAATAAGTCCCGCTGCTGGTTGACTCCAGCTAGCTTGAAGCATGGAAAACAAAAAACACCTTTCTTTGAATGCAATTGATTGATGAGAAATACTTAATAGTAGTTTATTCTTCTAAAAAATAATGCCAAGATACTAAAAATAAATTCATAGTCACATTTGAACATTGTAGAGAAGTGAATTTGACTGTGTCAGCTTTTGGGATCACTTGCATAGGAGTAATTCTCATGGATCTTGAATTTACTTGATAAATGTGAATTGGAGGATCTTGTATAAATCTGGGAATATTTGTTCGTGACAGAGTCAAGAATGCGTATCGCTACAATAGAAAGCTAATTAATTAATTAAATGGCCAATAAAGAAAGTGATAAAGGGTGATATTGGTCAATGAAGCTAAAACTTGTGCTACCTAGAAGTAGCATTAGTGCTCCACTGCTCCTGCAAAGTGCAAACATCGATAATCAATTTTCAGATTCTTGTTCAAATCTTAGCTTCTCTCTCTCTCTCTCTCTCTCTCTNTATATATATATATGTTTTTTAAAAAATAATCTCTAGTTTAATGCAAAATTCACTTCAAAAGGGTAAGTTTTCGTTGCCTCAACTGTGGTTTGGAAATAATTTAACTCCCTTCATTTTGACAAATATCCATAAAGCCCTTGCAAAGTTATGAAATGAAAATGAAACCTCTATCATTCATTAATTTTTGAAATAGCATGCATAATGAAATGTAATGTACTTTAAATCTCATTTATTTTATACAATAGCCATCTTTACTTATCAATTTATTCACAACATAATAAAATCATTTTGTGTTATTGCGATAGGACTACTTTTGTTTTGGAAAGTCATAGCACTTTTAAATAAATTCAATTAATAGTAAAATATGAGGTTAAAATCATATTATGGTAAAATTGTTACTATTCCTTAATTTTATCATGCTACAGAGGGTATTAAAAAAATGTCTGAAATTTCCGTTAGTTAAGAGGGTTGTAAGTAGTATTCTAAAAACCTCAAGAGAATAAGTGATGTTTTTTCATACGTAAAGGGAGGCTAGTGATATTTTCTCAAAATAAATGAAAAAAATTTCAAGGTTTGAGAAACTTTATTTTTTAGTTTATATATATATACATATAAACTAAAAAATAAAGTATGCATATGTATATGTATATATTCATTAGTGAAATACTATCCCATCACCTGTAAGCATTTGTAAGGAAAAAATAGTTATTATTATAATTTTTTTTTAAAAAAGGAGTTAATTACCTTTTTATAGCGAAATGCTCAAGCAATAAAGGTGAATAGTTTTATCCTATATGATATTTAAAACCATTTTAGGGTTAGGATGTTTGTGCTACAAAAATAAGTACTTATTTTTACAGCAAAAATAATATAAGGTGTTTGAGAATACTTTTAAAACTATTTTGAAATAAGTTGCTGTAAAAATAAGTTAGTTTTATAAAGAGTTTTAAAAGTAGGGAACCCTTTGCTTTTAGAGGGTTGCTTCTGCTTTTATAATATAAAAATTTAAAATTATCTTTATAAATAAAAATTAAAAGTATAAAATTTTCCTTATATTTTGATTATACTACTAACATATTATATTGAATATGATTTTTACAGTTAATATTTATTGAATTTAATAAATATATATATTATAATTATAAATTTATTTTATTTTATTTGTATTTATTTAAAATGTTTTTATGGATTTTTAAATTATTTTATAGATAAATATTTATTTTGGAACTATAATATTAATTTTAAATTATTTTTTTTAAAATAAATTAAATTAAAAAATAATTTAAACTTTGATTGGCTATATAATTCATATATTCTTCTTTTAATCAAGTTTTTAAAATATTATAAATTTTATTACATATATAAAATTATAAATTATTTGTACAGTATTTATTAGAAATAATTAAAAAAAAACTGATTATAAAAAATATTAATAATTAAAGATTATAAATGTATAATACATATATTTATTTTGATCATTTATATATAATAAAAACAAAAACAATAATAATCTCAAATATTACTATCGTACTTTTAAGAAAAGCAAAACAATTTTTAAAGATATTTATCAAAACACCTCCAATTTATTTTATAAGCCGCTTATTTCTTCAGCAAAATAGAAATTATTTATTTCTACAACAACTATAATCCCAGACTGGTCCTTAGTCTTTCAATAGAGTCAAAACAAGTTCTTATAACAATAATAATACAAATCATTAAAATTCACAGAGAGAAGTATCATTTTAAGTATCACGTCTTGCATTACAGTTGAGTGCAAAAGATATATATATATAGAGAGGAGCACAAATTAAGGTTTTGAATTTAATGAATTGAAGGATATATGTAGAGAGGGGACGGTAATGGACATAGTGAAGAAATAAAAATTAAAATACTTGAAACTTTTAAGTAAAGGAGTGTGTGGTACGTAATTCCATCACCTTTACATTAACAAGGCTGTCATGTCAAAATTAGAGCAACTTTTTTTTTTTTTTTTTTTGGGTGTGCAAAGCCTTTAAAGTCTGGCCGGCTGGGGCTGGCCAACCATCACTCAAAATACTATTATCTATTCTCTCTCTCCCTAACACTCAATTTTGTTCGTCTCTAAGTTATTGCTTTCACCCACATGGCCACGTACAAGGAAGATGCTTATTTGAAGCTTAAAAGCATAAAATGAGCGGCCCTTTTGAGTAGATAATGCCATATTTTGCTTTTTATATTGTTTTATCAACAGAGAGTGCTTTACTTTAAGCCAAAAAGAAGATATAAAATAAAATTATAAATAAGGGCCCTGATTAATGCAATGTGTTCCCATGAAAATTTAATTAAAGGATTTGATAGTGAAAGAAGAGAAAAGATAATCTTATTATTAACTTAAACTTTCACTTTGACACACACATCTTTTGGTGTCCAAACTCAGATTTAGCTAACTAGCTACTTACACTGTTATATTATATTAATCACTTCCGATATCATACACTTATATTAATTAATTGATTAGCTAATGACAGAAGAGGAGTTATATAGGAAGCTAGCTAGGGTGTGTTCTAAGCAACTGTATATATTCCTCTCTCTCTCTCTAGAGATCTCTTTCGTTATTCAAACACTCCTTTTCTAGCAATACAGGACGCTTTGTGTGTTCAAATAATTTGGTGCCCTTTGTATGTCTTTTTAGGCCAACAAAGACACAAGCTTTTTGACTGGGGACTCAACAATGAGAATGCTCTCACTGTCACTCAGAAGAATAAACAGTTGAAGGTTTTGGATTTATTTGTCATAACAAACACTCCTGGAGCTTACCCATCTGGGTCCTACTCCTATCTATATATACATATGTACATATCAATCCCAGTTCATTTTTCCCTATCACGTGCATTTCACGTGCAAATCTTTATAAATTATCGTAAGTCTTACATATCTATAGAAATCCTTATACCATATAGTACATATATATACCCTCCTCCTCATTTGTTATATTCTTATGGTATAAATGTGTGTGTGTGTATGTATATGTATATATAATATGATTTAATTCAATGGATGGCTAAATGAAATGTACTTAGTTTTTATATAACTTTACCTTAAAAAATTAAATTGCATGAGAAGTAATAAACCATATATTGATTTGATTAACCAATATTTGGCTTGTCTTAAAGGTTATCTAGGTCCTGGCGCAACGCAGGCTAAGCTGACAACCAGAACTAGAACAAGGTGCGCTACTGGTTGCTTTGCTTGCAAAAGTGACCATTAAATTTGCTTACAAAAAGCACAAGACCTAGATGTGCCATGGACAGGTACAGAATTTGAAACATTTTCAACCTTATTGACAAAACTTTTGTCATGTCATGTCATGTGAATTAATGCTACAATTCCCTTCTCGGGCTCCTTCCAAAGAGAACATTCCTCTGCTTGTTCTTCAGTACATGCATGGACATGAAGTTTTATCAGCTTTTGTCTCCAGCTTGTGGCCATCAATTTTCTTTTTTATCTGTTTCCCATTATATACTAGCTTTCTTCTCTCTGATTGTTATTATTTGCTAGAATATTATTTCTTTATTTCTTTTTACTCTTTAGTTTTTTCCAAACTTCTGCTTTAAGCAAATCGTTCTAATAAGGAGATCTAGTCGAGACTGAATAGGTATTAATATTAGTAAACATTATTAAGGGTACTTCTTTTCTTTGTATGAGAACAAGTAAAAGTCGAAGATGATTGAGGAATGAAAGGCAGATCTCTCGTTTGTTGTTCAAGGAAAATATGTTTAGAATTCTTTATTTCAAGAAAAACACCTAGATATGGGAGATTATATAGTGCTGTAGCTCTCCTTTCTATGCAAAGGCACGCTGAGGAGAACAACAATAACCTAAACATGGGCCACAACGCAGCTAAAATACCCACAAATTAACACCTGAGAGAATAGTTATGTAATGAAGCTAGCTTTGCGATCCTAGCTAATCGTATCCCTGAACATCTTAGTTTAGCTTTTCTAAAGAAGCAAAGAAATATGAATATAGCTGTGACCAAATTCGATTTGTACTTATAATCTCTTTTTCAAGTACAAACCCATCGCTAATTGATTATGTTTTTAATTTAAAGATCCACTTTTCTACAAGGACTATTATATTAAATTCATTAAATAGTTAACAATAACTGTTAAAGCCAAGATTATTGGTTGTTATTCATAGCTTTAGATAGATATACTTATGGTACGATGGCATGAATAACGTGGATCGCTTATATGATATGAAATGACTTTACAATATTTAAGGTGATATATTGGTCAAATTTAGACTAATCTAATCAAACTAACAAGATATATAATAAGTTTTTTTTTTCTACTCATCATATGCTTAGTTTGAGGGCATGCATGTGAAACATGTTATACTTGGAGATTAATTATAAAGAACCTTAATTACAATCATGTAGAGTTTCGCTGCAATACTTGTCTCCTAAGCTTGATTGAAGTCTGAAAAATTTATGGCTATGAGATAATGAACAAGTGATTGAATCAAAATATATAAAGAGAAACAATAGTGATTCCTATTAACGAGTACCAACTCAAAAAAATCTACGTTTGAGAGTTGATGAGCAAGTTAAGGGATGGGTAGCGGTTATATAATCAAATTATGACCAAGGGTGTTTATGTCCACTGGAGTATCTTCTCGAAATTGAAAATTAAAGTGTACTAAAAGTTAAGAATGTGGAATTTCTTTCTAGACTTTTAGTGATCTTGTTAGCGATTTCATTTGGACATTTGGAGTCAACACACGGTCAGTGTCCGATGCATCAATTGCAACTCACGAATGACATCATATTTGTTTATATATATATATATATATATATATATATATCTCATCTCTAGAAATATTAATCATAATTAGGGTGGGTACCCCACACCACATTTTTGTCACTTGATCTGCTCTAGTTGAGGGTCAAATGATTTATTTTAACCTGAAATTTTAAATGGAGCGTGGGGTAACACCCATGTTGGCCACTAGACCCCTTTGACTCTAGGTCGTTTCTCATTTTCTTTTTTAGATATCTCTGTCAAGAGCCTCTCGATCTCAATCTCTCAAATAAACGAAAGAGCTCTCTTGTATTGTTTTTGTGTGATTATGTCTTTACTTTTCAACTTATAAATCATGAAAATTTGAAAACTTTTTTAATTTTGAATTCTGTGGTATTGGTAAATTTCTTGATTTGAAAGTAGAGTAAAATTCATTTAACTCTGAGGTGACTTCAATTGGTTCAGATTAATTTCAAAATGATGGAATTTCTTCTGCTTTTATCATTGTTATATATAAGCTAGGTCTAGATCTCTGAGAAACTGCAAATTTTTGCATGCCATAGGATGTCATGCATGAGGTATTACAAACATAAATTTGTGCTTGAGTTGAGGGTACACGTAAGAAGAAACCAAAACCCATCAAGCAGTAGTGCCCTAGGTAGGACACAGCAGGGAGTTCATCTTCATATGTTGTTCAATTGGTGATTTGTTCGTCCATTTTTGAATCAAAGAGATGGTCCAAAAGCTCCACCTTTTATGATGAAATAATGTGAGAGAGAGAGAGAGAGAGAGAGATTGAAGGATCGAAGGAATGTTTTTGATGAGTTTTTAATCCCCATGCAAAATATATATATGCATTCAAGTTGTGTATTATAAAGAACTAAATGGAAAGAGAAACACTTTATTCCTTGTCTTTGAGTCCGGAAGAAAATCGTACACAGTTCCCGATTCCTTTGGACACATAGTCCCCATTCTCTTTTCAGGTCCTCGATTTTGGCGGATGGTAGAGCAAAGCTCTCTCTCTCTCTCTGCCTTCAACCTAATTAGGTTATAATCAAGTTAATTTAATGATAATTCATCAATATCTCCCATTAATTGTTCATATAAGATAGTAAATCCAATTGCAAGGTTGGATGGACACTTGGATTAGCATCATTGATTGAATTATAATTTACCCGTTTAAGATGAATTAATTAATTTATATGTATGGGTTCTGTTTGTGGAGATGATTTATATGCACAATGCTAGGTTTTCTAATTTGGTTTGATCATTATTATTCGTTTCAAAGGTAGCTAGTTTAAAAGTGATTATGTCAAGATTTTATTGTGTACTTAAGAGATTTTGATTTCTATTTTAGTACCTTAATTTTATCTAATAGTTGCTTGAAAGAGAGAGACCCACTTAGGAAACCCATATCTTTTATCAAATTTGAGAGAGGCAAAGCTGAGTTGCCTTTGATACTGGTGCATTCGTCCTGCTTGTCAGCACATGCATTCCACTTTCCACTACAAAATCGACTTTGGACCCCAAATTTTACCCAACCTACAAGAAAAGCATAGCCCACCTCCCATATATTTCACACCCTTCTCTCTCTCTCTCCACGACCAAATCATAATCTAGACTAGACAACACAAAGCTTCACAGATTCATACAACTATACACTATTACTGCATAGCAGATTTGATATAGTTGCCTCAAAAACCTATCGTCACTTCTCTACTCTCTCTTATTTCTACCTTATCCATGTTCTATTTTTCATTCTAAATCCATATATATCTATGCTGCTTGAATCTCTTCAAGATCTTCCTTGATCTCACCACTTTATTAACTTCCTTTCATTAGTCGTTTCTAGGATATTACAAGCTTGTGAAGCATGCGAGCCGGAGGCTGCACAGTGCAACAAGCCCTAACAGCAGAGGCTGCTAGTGTCGTAAAACAAGCCGTAACCCTTGCCAGACGCCGTGGCCATGCCCAAGTAACCCCACTTCATGTAGCAAACACCATGCTTTCTGCTTCCACAGGACTTCTCAGAACGGCTTGCCTTCAATCCCACTCTCACCCTCTTCAGTGCAAAGCCCTTGAGCTCTGCTTCAATGTTGCCCTTAATCGCCTCCCAGCCTCAACATCAACACCCATGTTGGGTGCTCACTCTCAATACCCTACCATCTCTAATGCTTTGGTTGCGGCCTTTAAGCGGGCGCAGGCTCATCAGCGGCGTGGCTCTATTGAGAACCAGCAGCAACCGCTCCTAGCAGTAAAGATAGAGTTAGAACAGCTTATCATCTCAATTTTAGATGATCCTAGTGTGAGCAGAGTCATGAGAGAAGCTGGTTTCTCGAGTACCCAAGTGAAAAGCAATGTTGAACAAGCTGTGTGCTTAGAAATATGTTCTCAAACTACTCCTGTAAGCAGTAGTAAGTCTAAGGAAAGTAATGTTTTAGTCCTCTCCCAGTCTGCTCCCTTCGGGCATATTGGAACAAAAGTTGCTAAACAAAAGCTACCAGATACAGTTAGGAATGAGGATGTCATGTATGTTATAGAGAATATGATGAACAAAAGGAGGAGAAATTTTGTGGTTGTAGGAGAGTGTCTTGCCAGTATTGAGGGTGTGGTTAGAGGAGTGATAGACAAAGTTGATAAAGGAGATGTTCCTGAGGCCTTGAGAGATGTGAAGTTTTTAACAGTTTCTCTCTCTTCTTTTGGGCATTCCAGTAGAATAGAAGTTGAACAAAAAGTTGAAGAAATTAGGAGCCTTGTGAGGAGCTATATTGGTAGAGGGGTTATTTTGAATTTGGGAGATCTTGAATGGGCTGATTATAGGGCAAGTTCAAGTGAGCAAGTAAGGGGCTATTATTGTTCTGTTGACCACTTGATCATGGAGCTTGGCAAATTAATTTGTGGAATTGTACAGAATGGAAGGTTTTGGGTCATGGGAATCGCAACTTTCCAAACTTACATGAGATGTAAATCTGGCCATCCATCACTCGAGACTGTTTGGGGTCTTCATCCTCTTACCATTCCTGCAGGCAGCTTACGCTTGAGTCTCATCACTGACAGGTAAACCGGTTGTAAAGTTGGATATAATCGTATACATGCTTCTATATCACAGTCGCTTTTTTTTCTTTCGAGGGAAAAGAAAATACTACATGTTTCAATAAACGGAAACAACTGTTCTCCTTTTTTTGCATTTATAACAATGTCTATGTACACATTAATTTCTTGTGAGATAAATTTATTTTTAAGGACCCAGATCCAGTTATTAATATTACTTCCTTTCCTTGAAAGATCTTTCAATTTCCATAATCGTTTTCAAGCTTTTCTTATAAATCTTCTTTTCCGGTCCCTTCAACGCTGCTAAATGCTAACTTTTTTTTTTTTTTTAATTTCTTCTAAAGTGATCTACAAAGTCAGTCCACAAGCAAGAGAGCTGAAAATGGGTCTAGCTGGCATCTAATTGAAGGTGGAGAGGAGAAGCAGCTTAATTGCTGTACGGATTGCTCAGCCAAATTCGAGGCTGAAGCTCGAAGCTTACAAGCCAGCAATTGTAACAGTGAGTCTACCACTTCTTCAAGCCTTCCTGCATGGCTTCAACAATACAAGGATGAGAACAAAGGGCTTGGCAATAATAATGATAAGGTTATAATCACATCTCAGTTATTCTCATTATATCATTATTATGTATATACAGTTCAATGATGTATATATAAAAGTTAAACTAACTTTTGCTTCTCATTTTGTTTAATTTCTCTAACCAGGACTCTGCAATGAGAGACCTTTGCAAAAAGTGGAACTCAATTTGCAATTCAATCCACAAACAGTCTTACTTTTCTGAGCGAACCCTCACTTTCTCTTCAGTTTCACCTTCTTCCTCTACTTCCGGTTTCTCATATGACCAGCAATACCCTAATATGCTCAAGACTCGCCACGATTGGACTAGTTTTGAAGCGAAAGAGTCACGAAGGGAACATCATTTCTGGATTTCTGGTGAACCCAGTTTGAGAATGTACATTCCGGAGCATAAGGATCCCAAACAACCGTTTTCATCAAACCCTAGTTCCACTCCAAACTCGGCTTGTTCTAGTGATGTAATGGAGATGGAGTATTTCAACAGTTTCAAGGAGTTTAGTCTCGAAAACCTTACAACCCTGTGCACTGCATTGCAGAAAAAGGTGCCGTGGCAGAAAGACGTCCTTCCCGACATCGTGAGCACAGTCTTAAAATGCAGGTCAGGTATGTTAAGAAGAAAGGGGGGCGAGCCCAAAGAAGAAACTTGGTTGTTTTTCCAAGGTGTTGACATGGAAGCAAAAGAGAAGATAGCTAAGGAACTAGCTAGGCTTGTTTTTGGCTCCCATAACAACTTCGTTTCAATTTCCTTGAGTAGCTTCTCATCTACAAGGGCAGACTCGACTGAAGATAGCAGAAACAAAAGATCAAGAGACGAGCAAAGTTGCAGTTACATTGAGAGATTTGCAGAAGCAGTGTCCAGTAATCCGCATCGAGTCTTCTTAATTGAAGACGTTGAGCAAGCAGATTATTGTTCTCAGAAAGGTTTCAAAAGAGCTATTGAAAGAGGAAGAATGACCAATTCGAATGGTGATGAAGTTGGTCTAAGTGATGCTATTATCATCTTGAGCTGCGAAAGCTTCAGCTCAAGATCCAGAGCCTGTTCTCCTCCTGTCAAGCAAAAATCAGACGGCTCTGAAGAAAAGGTTGCTGCAATAGAGGAGACAAGCCCTTCTGTGTCTTTGGATTTGAATATTTGCATTGATGATGATAGCACAGAGGATCAATCCATTGACGACATTGGACTTGTTGAATCTGTGGATAAACGCATTATTTTCAAAATCCTCGAGTTATAATAGAGGAAATTCTTCGAGTAATTACATCATGATCAGGCTGTTTTGTTCTCTCTTAAATTATTTCTTTAGATTCTCAGACATTTCTTCTGGGATAGAGATGAAGGAAGTTCCCTCTTTATGTAAACCACGTGTATATTATCATATCCATCAAGAACTTCCTGTAATAGGTCGATGGGTTCCCCATCACGTGCGTTTTTCTTTTACTTTCAATTCTGTTCTGATCTTGTTCTTTCACAGATTAAATAGCATTTCCCTTCTCTTTTACTTTATTTTCTGTTCATTTAACCCTAAAAAAGAAGATGATAATCATGATGATTAATGAATAACTTCTTCTCAGTTCATGCATGGACTCAAACTCTAGCTTTGTGCATGCACCAAACTCCCTACTTGACTAATTAAAAATCATAAAATTAATTAATAAATAAATCCACAACCACCTGTCCTTTATTGGATATTAATTACTTGCTAATTAATGTTCAAACACGAGTGAAGAAGATGGTGGTGCTTAGAAAGGAATTTGAGAAGGAACTCGTCGAGTTAGAGATTTTGATTTTGATTTTTGTTCATTCTAGTGTTTTCTCATGCTTCCTTTTATGTTAGTTTATTAATCGGTTGCTTAAAGTTCAAGTGACTTTCAATAAATTCAGTTTTATATAAAGAAGGAAAAAAATGATAATGTCTATTCATTAATTAACTTTATTTTATATGAGAGATCCTAACATCAAATCTTATTTGCATCAGGAATATAATTAATTTGAAAATACATATATTTCTTATATCTTGGTTTGTTTTTATTTATTTTTCCAATCTATATGTAGTGACCAAGTCGAAGTGATCTGTATCATAGTACTATCTCCACCATCATGATATATTAATTTTTGTTTTCACAATCATAGATCTCAATCAACAAGAACAACTTTAATTTCCTTTTAAATCGTCCTCGGCTTTTCTGGGTGGGGCCTCCATCTTTACTGTTGCTTTGAATGAATCAATTGGGGACTTCAACATGACAGTGGTAGATCAAATTCTGCTCAAAATTGTAGAACAAATTAGATGCTTCCAACTAGTATATATATATCTTTTAAACAAAACTAAATAGAAATAATTTGTAAATCCTTCCAAAAGTAAACAAGTCAAGAGAACAAATTAAAAAGCCAGTTTCTCCTAAATGAGACTACCAAATGTGCAATGTATAATCAAAGTAATAGAAGAATATTGTTCAAATTGCATTTAAATACAGAAGAAAAAGTAAGTATTAGAAGAAATTTTATGATATTGGATACTGGGTTTTCGCCATTTTTCTCGAGCTTCATATCCACATATTTGAGGTATCTTTCTTTTTCTAAAAAAAAAAAAACTTTCTAGTAGAATAAAAAGAAAAAAAAATCTAATATGCACCTCCTCCAAACATTGGATATATAGGTACATTGGATTGTTCTAAATTAATTTGAGTTAAAAATTTGAATTACATTATTGTGATATATATATATATTCAGATGGTGGGAAGCATATATCCTTGTCGAGAGCATCTATGTAGCCACTCTAGCTAGATCTGAAGTTATAGTACCATGAATGTAAAGTGTTTCTATTTAAGCTGTACTATATGCTTTCAACTTTATATATATTCTATTTGGCCTTCTGTTGCAAAGACAAATAAAGCAAAATTTGAACTCATTCCATGTATGCATTCACATATTGATTTTCCAGCTGTTGGAATCCTTGGCTGGCACTGAACAAAGCGATTAGACTATGTTAGAAACTAAGGTACAACTTGTACAAGAAAAATTTATGGAGTAGTAGAGGTTTTCCAAAAGTTATTAATTGTTCGGGGAATCACTGTATAAGTGCTTTTCAATAATAAATTATTATAAAAATATATATTTTTTTAAAGGAAAGAGAATGTAAAACTTTTAAAATAAAATGGGGTGTTTTTTAAACTCTTTTTAAAGAATAATATTGTAAATTCAAAGTTTTTATTTCAAATTTTATACCAAGTACTATTCACTTATAATTGTATGTAGATGTTTGAATCATCGTGATAAGTGATATAATTTCTTAAATTATTGGTACATTATTGAGATACTAAAAATAGGATATAACTTATAAAGTATAACTCTACACATTTTTAGATTGTTAATTGCAATCCAACAATATAAAAACTGTTTAAAAAGTCATTGACATTAAAAAAATTCTTTTATTTAAAGCAGAGAAACCAAAACTAATGTCCTCTGAATTTATCAAAGATAATGAATATAAACTATTAAAAATAATACTAAGAATTTTCTCAATTGTGAAAATTTCAAAAAGGGATAGAAAGGTAAGGCTGCCTTGTTTGAGTAACTCGCTCCTGCTTTGAAGTCAAGAATGCGTCAGAAATGTGGCTGGACAGACACTTAGGTGATGCTGGCTAGGCATGCATACTGATCCTGGCTAGTTTATTATCAATTATGTACATCATTAGCATAATGGACCGACTTTAAATTAATCAATTAATTAATAATTAATGAGAGCATAGCCATCCTAGAAATTAACGACACATTTGTAATGATTCTAATGAATTATTGTAAATGTATATTTTTATGAATCTCACAGTAAAAGAGATACTGAAGGATTATGAATACAAGGGAAGCTTCATTATAACATCAATCTTTTTAAGACATTTGAGATAAACGTGCTTATGACTAATTAGTATACATGAATATTCTTTGATGCTATGTTCTTAACCCTGAAACCGAAAGATCATTATTTGGCTCAGCATTACAGTATATAGTACAATGTTTGACACAAATTCAAACCCAAATGTTAATCGAGCATCAATGAGTATGTTATTACACAATCGTTGTTTATGTGGTCAGTGAATGACCTTGTTGTATATGGGAAATTAAGCTTCAAGTATTCAAAATTATCGGTTTATGAGAGATCATATATATGAATGCACTAGCAGAGAGGATGAACGCCTTTTCTTCAACTGATTTGCTCTTGAATTAGTTATTAATAAAATATATTTTTAAGTGGAAAAATAAAGGTGGCCACCACGATAATAAATCAGGTTTAATATATTATTACAGTACCTCGAGCTAGCTATGAGTAATATTCCAGGTTACTAACCTTTAGTGGCTCAATTGATCTCCAAAGAGGTTGGTGAACTTATCGTGGTCCTAAAAAGAGAGAAAAAGTGAAGCTACACCTCAATTCAAGATATGTATAGTAAACAAAATTGCGTAAAAGTTGTAAGAGGCGCGAAAGCTGTAGTATATACGTAGATAAAACAAGGTATGGGTTGATATTGTGTCAATAAATATATTTTGCGATTAAACTTTTTTGCAAATAAAAGAGGATCATTCAGAATTTGAAATTATTCATTTAGTTACATAGAAAAAAAATTAATTATACGACTAATGTAATGAGGACTTTCCCGTGGTTAAATTTTCAATGACAAAATGTGGTAATTAAGAACATGGATAAACTAAAAGAGTCGAAGAATTGAAAGCTTTTTTTTTTTTTGGTGGAGGAGTCGGGCACATGACAAAGCTTTAATTTAAACTATCAAATTCGGGATTCTCCTTCAATATACATCTTTTTTTTTTTGTATTGATTGTTCAATTAATAGTATCTTATTCCTCCTGTTAATTTCTTTTCTTAACCTATTTCAAATAAGAGCAATTACAGCTCTTATGATCAAAACATAAATGCATTTATACTTGAAAATTTAATTTCACATCTTCATTAATATGTATGTGAAAGAATGTTGTGAATGGAGATTAAGTTATGATCCAAAACGTAAGGGTTGTGCAAAGGAGTAGCAACTTTTCTACTTTAGAAGGGAAAAGTAAAATCTTCCCTTAGAAATATCAAAAGAGAGCACTACTTTTCATGCTTTTACGATGGGTTTTGTAAAAGAACAAGTGTTCCTCCTTTGATTTCCGTAACCCAACATTCTCATCTTTGGAAAGCCTTAAAAGGTTGCGGTATAAGGGTTTAAAATAAATAAACTAAAAGCAAAAGTTAAGAAAAACAAAAAGATTAACAAAAACATCTACAGTATAAGCATCTCTTCTTTAAACCTTAAAGATGTTTCTACTTTAGAATCACAAAAAGATTGTTATCTTCCCTTCCCAACTTTAAATTAAAACCCTTAAGCATAAGTAGGGAATTTGTCGCTTGTGGCTTTTGAAAAGATTAGAGGGTTTTGGGAGTTGATGCATTATTAGGAAGACAAGGTGGGGCTTGATGAGTTGCACTCACATTGCTCTCTTTCTCTCTTTTTAACTAAATCCAGCTTAGTAGTATTATATTCTCTTCTACTTTTTACTTCTCTTTCATCTTTTTTCTTATCTCTACCTCTAAAAGGGAGAAGCCTCTATCTTAGACTGCTTTTTTTTTTTTTTTTTTGGTTTTTCATCTTTAATCTCTCTCTGCATTTTCATCTTCTCCCAACTACTGAATTTTATTTCCTAATCAAAGAGTTGGCTAACATTTATTAGCTTTCATAGAAGAGCACAAAGTACAATTGTTCTTTCATTTTTCGTTGTTTTCCTAACCCCACAACCCTCTTGGTTAAGAATCTTCAGTGAATTTCATAAGCTCCTCACATTAATTATATGTTCATTCACTTATATAACTTAGAAACTTATCAATAATCATAGTGACAGTTATTTAAAAGAAAAAGGATATAAATTTAATTTATTGGATGACTACTGTAAAGATGATATAGTATGCTTTTTCCCAACATATATAAATTTTTCTTCTTGATGAAGACTAAGAGAAACGTGTGTAGAATTCCTTGTAACTTGTGTCTTCAAGTTCTATTACTTGATATCTAATACTTGCATTTGGAAATCAAATGCAAGATAATAGTTACCAAATTCCAAATAATACCGACCCTAGATGAATATAATTTGGATGTAATATGTAATGAGAGGGTTTTGGATCGATTCTCAAACAATAATAGAAGTTATTTATATCAATATCATAAAGGCCGGCTCTTGCATACCCTGATCTGATTTTCTTAATTTATATGTGTATAAGACTGGTCAAAGCAATACATTAAATCATGCCATCAAGAATTTAATCTTCGAATTATTCTCTTGGTATATGGAGCAAATCTCTGTTTAATCATGTTCGTTTAGCGAGATCTATGTTGATAATCATGTACTTTTTTATGATTATCTGAATGATATCCCAGCTGCCCGATAGGAAACACAGGGTTATATATTATTATTATAATAAAACGTGAATAAAATGGAATCTAAGTTTCCCTCAAAAGCAGGAAGAGAAAATGGAGTTGTGTATGAAAAAGTAAAATCGTATTAGTTATGTAATTAAATTGCAGAAAGTGGGTGTCACTTTTAAAGCAAAAGCTCCTCTCTTTTTTACAATCCCCTGTGGCTGCCATTTAATTAATCGTTCCTTGACAGACTAACTTTGATCTATTCATCTTTTTGTACATGCACCTTTTTTCTGTGTAGGGAGTTGTAATAAAAGGTACAATTGCAGCTCAAATTAACAAAATATATTTGTGGTGGGAAAGCAAAAGCAAGCAAAACATATATAGAATAGATAATAATAGAGAGACCAATCTGATTATGTTTCATACAACTAGGAAACACATATGGAGCGCATTAATTTTAAGCTGATGGTTTTAAATTAACGTTGTAGAGCTAGCAACCAATCATCCCTCGACCCAAATATCATCCATGCTAAAAGTAACCTAAACCCTAGTAGGAAAGGATAACGATCAAACTATAAGACAAAAATATATTTGATTTGGCTAGTAACGAAGAAGTACGTGGACTAACTTAACCTTAAAGTTAACTCTCTCTTAAGAAACTACTACTTCACATAAAAATTTGGTATTTAAGTTATTTTTTATCACATCTTCTCATGCGTAATGATTCTAAATATATTTTATGTATAACGTAAATATTTAATAAGTAATTATACAAATAATAAACTGACAGATCATTTCAACTTCAATACCGTGTTAAAAAAACTACTCAATAAACTTATGAAAGAAAAGATTGAATTATAGTACTTAAACTATTTCTAACACGCTCTTTGTACATCATTTGTTTCATTAACTTGTTAATATATGTATCATTAGCCAATTTCATTAACTTACAATTTAAATAGTTTCGTAATATAAGTAAACAATTCATGATTAGATTGGTGGAAACATCATAATTTCTATTTGTCTAAATCTTCAACCATTTTCTATATAATGACTCAAATTGGAGTTAGAGCCATGTATGTTCATTATAATGTTCAATTATCCAATAGTAGTTCTCCATAACTATAAATTAAGATCGAAAGTCACCCTTGCTTTTAAGAATGTAGTCATACCAAACCCTAACACTTTCTTTTTCTAAGAAGGCCTATAAATTTCGATTTTCTTTGAGGATGTCATCAACCACTTTGAGATATTTTCAATCTAAATACATTAAAAAAAAAAAAAAATCTTAGGAAACAATTCTTTGAACAGTTTTGAAAAATAGCTTCATTTATAATTTAATTTCAAAACTAAAAATATTAAAAACAATGACAAAAGAATCAGTTTATTTTATCATGAATTTGTATAAAAAACAATTCAACAAATTAACTTAAGGTTGCATATTGCATTTGAAACTTGTTTTCGGATTACGAATGAGCAAATACTTTCCATGTTAATTAAGCTAGATAGCTAGATACGTTGATTATTAGTTCAATTCTACTCCGTTCTTGAAATTCTAGTTCTTTTAAGAGACTTTTATTGACGTTATGTTGCATTTACCAGTAGAAAACCCCAATCTACTCAAGCTCTCGATTCGTTTTATATAAAGCGAGTTATATCTTTAGAAAAGAAAAAATAAAATCCTAACTTGATTGTTTCATAAAAGTGTAAACACCAACTTTTCAAATTAATGAATTAAGTAGCAAGCTTCATAAGATGAATTCCAGACTGAAAGGTAAAGTTGTACGTACTATCTAATTACATAGATCTATAATCTACATAGAGTGAAATTTTGTACAGAAACAAGCGTAGGTAGCCATCATCATCTTATGCTAACTATCAGAAACCCTTTAGATCACAAGAATGCTTGTGTCTGTCTGTTTTGAAACATAAGTGAATTATCATCAGTAGGGTGTCCTAAAATTCTCTCACACTAAGGTCTCATAAAAGGAAAAAAAAAAAAAAAGACCCATAAAATGATGGTAGAGCAATTAGTGGAGCCACTCTCTCATGAAGTCAAGACCTTTCAACTCAAGTATTGTCTCAACAGAGGAGAAAATAGAGGAATATTTACGTCAGAAAAGGGGCCTAGATACCAAAACTTCATCTATAAGCCTTAGGGGATAAGAGACATACTCATTAAGGCAACAAACCACCTTTGCTTTATTGGAGTTTATGGTCTCCGTATTTTCTTTTCTTTTCCCATCTTTAAGAGCCATTTGTATCCTTTACTTTAGAAACCTTTTTACAGCCACCACCATAAATGAATACCTAAAAAACTTTTGGATATCTAATCATATATCTTTCTGAAGATATGGGTTTCATTCATCTGCTTTTCTCTCATCAAATAATGCCGCTTCTTTAATCTTTGTCAGATATCTATTGCCCCTTTTATTAATTTATTAAGCTTTTTATATTCTTTTAAACCTTTAGCTAGGCTTATTGCTTTGACAAGTTTGTGTAGGTCGATTAGGCAAATCATTTTGATATGATTATGGGACGTTTTGATGGGGATGGACATTATTGATGAGTTAATTGTTATTTTCTTACATATTTTTGCAGCATTTGAATTTGGATGCAAGCCAACATTAACAGTAGTTAGGCATTTGTGCGGTTGCTTTTGTGGCTGGTTGCGGGCATGTATACAAAGATATGATTCAGATATTATTTTCAATACGTGAAGTACATGCTAGCGAAAATAGTATACAAAATAAGTTTTGGCCTGCTTTTCTTGGTTAGATGCGCGCGCGCACACACAAAATATATATTAAAATCAAAATCTAAGACTAGCAAGTTAGAATAGATAAAAAAGTTTAGATCAAGTAAACAAGTCAAATTATGGATAGATATATAATGAGGAAAGATCCATGGCTCTACATTTTTACATAAATTATATACAAATTATCAATCATTAGATCAATACACTTTCAAGGGTTAAAATTAAATCTAAAATGCATAGTTAATGTATAGTAGAAACAACAATTATCATACTTAATATCAACCATTGTAAATGCATTGATTCAATGATGCATAATTTATATTAAAAATATTGTGTCAGGGATCTTTTCTTACGTATAATAATGGTTTTTTAGATTGTATATAATATAATTTTATTGAAAGATCCTAATGGTAGATACATCCGGGTTTAGATTTTTACACATCTTCAGAAACTTACATTTCATACCGAAATGCTTGACGCAATTAAAGAAACTTAGAACAATGGGGGCCCATCATGTTTTGTTGGCCTTGAAAATAAAGTTGTTTAAACCCCTTAAAAGGTTTGCATATTCATCAAACCCCTTCAATCATATAACTCCTATGAGCATCATTGCCTCAACGTCAACATACATATATATACTCAGGTTCATCATATCATGCACATATAAAATCAATCTGGAACCTTATTTTTAATGAAGCCAAAAAAAAGTATGATCAATGATTTTTAATGATAGACATGTAAAACATGTTAGCTTCTGCAAATCATAATGCGGACATGACCATTAAATTGTCAACAATGGCCAAGATGGTGTAAGAGGAAAGAAATTAAACATGGAATCTTCGGTCTTCCCGACACAACCAAAGAAAGCACAGGAAAATAATGGTTTTCTTTTTAGTTTGATCATAGCTAGCTTATTGTGAATATTACTAGTACAGTGCAATTTTGAAAGTGGTTTCACTTGGAAAAGATTTGTGAGTAAGTGGTGGCAATGGGATTGCAGTTTCTTTAATTGCACCGAGTTCCAAGTGTTTTTGAACAAACGAGACTAGGTGAGAGACCCCTCCAAAGCGTCCCACCGAAAAAGAAATGTTATAAGCATCTACAAAAGACAATATAAGCATGGAGACAAAGTTTCCACACACCTTGAGCCCTTTTCCAGACTTTAAGAAAAGGGGAGCTAACAAATGGCTCTTTTGCTTCTGGTCACTGTCCATTCCTTCCTCTTTTCTTTCGCTTATGAGGGAATTTTTGCATGAAAGTAAGGGAAATCTGGGATCCTAAAGTCCTTCCAATCTATAGATAGATATAATTATTATATTTTCCCAGTTATTAATGCATCATTTCTCTTTTCTTTTAGGGTCTCTTTGGGTAGCTTTTGTGGATATATCATTTGAAAGTGATGAGTGAGGGATCCAAGGAGAGGTGTAGAAACCTTCTTCATGTGCAGTTGTTTTTAGTTATGGGGAAGAGAGATATGGAGAGGTACCACCACCACTACCAAACCAACCCACCACCCATGTTGGTTTGTGTTGGTGTTAGGGTTAGGGTTAGCGGTGTGGGGGTGGCTTCTTTTTGTAGAAGACTTGGTCAAAAAGAGAAGCAAAACACATGTGAATATATATGTATATATATAAAAAACAAAAACCCAGAATCAGAATTTGAATGATGATTAGATTTGAAGTTGATAATCTATATTGCTGCTTTTGATGATGATTGTTGGGTCGTTTTCCTGTAGCAATATTTATTTTAATATATTTTAGAGATGAACTGACCCATCGTTATCACTTTGTGTTTTGATTAGAACTAAACCCAAAATGCTTGCTTTTGTTTATTTCAAGTACTTGTGCACTAACGAGAGGGAATTAAATACATAAACAACCCTAAGATCCCAACAAATGGATCTTATTTCCCTTTACCAATTCCAAAATCTGCTTCAAGGTTAACCTTCATCAAGTAATTAATCAAACTCCACATAATTGAGCTTCTTTAATTATGAGGCATCATAAGCTTTAAATTTTGTCTTTTTTTTTTTTTTTAATAAATTTTTTCTACTAGAGATCTTGCTTTATATTTGATATTCTGAATGGATGGTTTAAGAAGATATTATTATGGAATTCTTAGCAATTGCTAACGAGAGTTGAGTTAATTTGTAGAGGCCCAGACCAAGAAAGGTCCCTCTCATTCTTCTGGGAAATTGCAGGCCTAGCTTATACCATCAAAATCAAATGGTAGACCACTCCAAGGTGCTCTTGGAACTCCACATCCATGATCAACGTGAAAATATATCTGTTTCAAAAAGCATCAAATAGGTGCATGAGTAATGGCTTTCGCTAGAGGCTCCACGTCCAATTCTTTCCTATTCTATGTTTATCTAAATTGGAAAGATCGATTTTATGACATTTGTTTTATTAGCACAATGTTATGATTAAGAGTTAATTATCATTTTTTTTCATTTTTATTAATAGTTGAGATTCAAATTCAATAAAAAAAAACACAGAATACTATTATTTAGATTAAGTATCTATCTATGTTAAATCTATGTATTTAGGACAATAATCAGATGATAATTTTCAATAAGAAGATATTTTTTTTACAAACTATTAAAATGTTGGTTCTGTTGCGATTATAGTGGGTAGTGGAGCTTCACCTCTCAGCCCACTCCCTACTCAAGTGTAGGAGGTCCAATCCAAAGCCTACATGGGAAGAGCCGATCCAATAGACTTGAATTAATAGACTTGTAATCTATTCGATTAATAGACTTGTAAGGAGAGTTGAGTAGGAAACAAAGCTGCAGGACAAAAATCAAATGTTGCCTAGTAGGTCTAGCGCTACTTTTACAAAGTGAAATCTGATTGGGCAAGTTGGCGGTGGGTCTTCCAATATAAAGCCATGCCCATGCGGCCATGCCAATGTATACCATGAATTTCCAATTGCTTTGCAACTGAGAAAGAGAAATATAAGCTCTATGAAATGTTACCCCCTATATTCCGTCGTCTAACTGTACACCCTTCATACTTTGTTTAGTTTAATTATTCATTACATAATAAATACAAAAATTTTAGTGGTTTAAAGTCTAAATGACGTATACATAGTTTTAGCCCTATGTTTAGCAATTAACCTTTGTTTTTGTACGACTTAGTATATTAATTTGCTTAGCCTAATTAAGGGTGGTTAAAATGGGTTGAGAAGTCATTAGTAAAGGAGTATAAATAAGTTTTTATCAACCTAGATATAATCTATTTGATTATTCATTTCAAGAGTTTAAATTTGTAATTAAACCATTTATCAAATAGGTATCAACATAGTAAGATTTATTGAATTGATCCTTTATATTATAGAATAAAAATGTTTAACTATGTCATAAATTATTTATTGGAAACATTATATAAATTGATACATATTATGATTCTTGTTGTAAAATAACTATAAAGTGTTAAAAAAAAATGAAGGTGTAAAATGAAGAAAATTAGAACAAGAGGAGAGCAAATAGAGAGGTAAGCTTATTATGCATTACTTCAAAACCGTGTGTGTAAGATTACAAAGGAGAGGGGCTCTATTTATAGTGTTCATTGACCAATCAAACATCGCTGAGTCATGAAACACGTCTTTCAATCTTCACACACCGACAGCTAATTGAAGTGGACTTACACATGTAACTACAAGATGGCAAAATAGTAAGGTGGCCAAGTTCATACCATATGTCAAGATAGAAATTGAACAACAGAAGTCCAAATGTGTCGCAAGGGAAAGGGCGAAATGCAGCTCATAAACAATAGTCCCCCTTTAGGATTTCACCATTTTCAAATGACTATATTAAATTTTGCTAAAGAAAAATCCAATGGGATAAAACCTTTAAAAAACACACACACACACAATTACATTATAAACTAAAAAGTGGTACTAGACTTGCTTAAATTGTCTCGTTAAAAATCTTGTTAGGAAAGTTCAATAATACAAAACTTGGTTAAACGGAAAAAAGTACAATACACGTGTCCAAAATGATTCATCTAATCAATGCTTCCCCTAATGATGGTAGAAGATAATATATCGATTTGGTTACTTATTGAGTCATCACATACTGATATTGTAACATCCAAAAAATTTGGAATAGTACCCAAAAAATTTTTTTTCGCACATGTATTTATTATTTGTACGTGTTGTTATATGCAAGTATATGTATATTTATTATTTGTATGTGTTGTTAAAAATTTGCCATAGCCTCTGATTAGCACTTAAAAGTGTATGTTTATTAAGAATTTAAATTATTGTTTTTACACTTTAAGTGCTATTAATGTGAGCAT
>JANLJB010031016.1:0-41878 GCA_026212285.1 Bursera cuneata | reverse complement strand
CCCCCCCCCCCCCCCCCCCCCCCCCCCCAACAAAAAAGAATTTGTGAACTCATGAGATGGTTGATCCATGCGGTTTGCCTATTTACGCAATGGAATATCTCGATTAAGTGTAATCTCCCTAGTGTGAGGAGATGTGTAGACGAAAAAAAAGCTCGATGGAGTGCAATCTACCTAGTGTGAGAAGATGTGTCGACGGAGAACTCATGAGATGGTTGATCCATACGGTTTGGTGTTTACACAATAAAGTATCTCGATGAAGTGTGATCTTCCTAGTGTGAGAAGATGTGTGTCGATGAAAAAACCCACGAAACTTGATCTCTATAGACGAAAAAATATCCGCCAGAGGGAGGGCCGATTGAACCTCGTGGGCCTTGTTCAAGGGAGGAATTGTTGGGCTTGCAAACACGGATGGAGCTGACCAAGGGGCCAAAAGAAAAAAAAATCAATGAGTTTATAAATAAAAAACTTTTAAAAAATAAAATTTTACCTATTGGGCCCGTCCAAAATTTGAGTTTTTTTTTTTTACCCCCCTCAAAAAATTCTTCCAAACTCTGTCAGTGCTTGCAGACAAAGCCTCACATTGACAAAATATGAAGTGATTTTTGAGTATATAAGGACTTGGACTATTCCTCTCAAATAGGTTGACCTTTTGAGATAGAACCCAATTTCCTTGCATATCACACATGTTTGATATACATAGCACAGGATATAAGCAAACTAATTGCAACATAAAATCCCACAAGTTGCTACCAAACGCACTCGACATGCGTGTCTTGTGATATCTTGCGCTCATAACCATGTATAAATTTATGTTAAAATCTAAATGAGATAGCAGAAGACTCATGCAAGATAAGTTGCCCACGTTTGACATGCATATTTTATGTGTCTTGTACTAAGTGGTGTTGCCAGAAATTTTTTATTTTTTTGTCAAGCTAAATTATTACTTTAGGTAAACCTCGATGGTACGAAGAAATTTTATTAATTAGAAAATATTTATACTTAGTAAGGAGGAACATAATGAACTTTATCCCTCAAAATATATCTTCTATACAAAAATAAAGCTCAAAAAAAAAAATACAATAAGATAAATAAATATATAATACATATGCAAGTACAATAAAATATTATTGAAATTATGTCCTCCAATTTTTCAAAGAGTTTAACTTATCTTTATAGATTCTAAATCAATAGTTTTAGCAAATTATCTTTCAATATACAAAACTAATTCATCTTTAATAAAGTTATCATCCATTTTATTGCAACGTGTTATTGAAAATATTTGTTTTGATGTTCTTGTAGAAATAAAAAGAGTCAACATAAGGAAAATCTATCTATCAATCAAAAAATAATTTATGCATCACTTAAGAATTTTTTATATCGATGTAACAAAATTAAACAATTTAAATGTGAACATTCAGAATTTTTGATATCTTTTAGAAATTTAAGGGATTAAATTTTATTTAGTCAAACATCATCGATAAAAATAATGTTTTTGTAATATTTGAATTTCTTTTAAAAAATCCAGGCCGGGCTGTAGCCCAGCCCAGCCCACTCTATGATCCGCCCTTGCTTGCACTTATGCTTGTCTGGCAATGTCTTACGCCTTATACTGGTAGGACAACTTATTTTGTTAATGCCCCCCATGTTATCTCATATAATTTCAATTTCAATTTCAGTTTTGAATATGTTTCGCATTACATTTCAAAGACGTTATTAATTTTAATTTTTTAAATTGCATATGGATTCTAAGGGTTTTAAGAAGAAAAGAAGAAATAGGGAAGAATGAGTCACGTATTTAAGAAGAAAGAAGAAGAAAAGGAAAAGAAAAAAGAACAAAACTGGCCGACCAAAAAAAAAAAAGAATACAATGGTATATTTATCCAAAAATCAAAGTTGAGCCTATTTTAGGTGAAAATAATTTAAAAAAAATTGTTGTAATCCTTAAATAGAGATTTATTATTGTAACTTTTTTTTTTTAAAGGTGGATTTTCTTATATTAAATTAGAATGTTATTGATAAATATTTTTCTTATATTTTGAGGAAGTCAAAGGCATCTATTAATGACTTAATGTTATATAATGAGATGGATACAAGATGAACACTAAATAAAAAATGAAAAAGTCAAAATCATAAACGATAATAAATGAATAACTACGACGGTATCATATCAAATTGTATATAATTCAAAGTGCAAAATATTAAAATAAAAATAGTATTATCACTCTAAAGTTAACACAATTCTTGGCCAGTAAGAATCTCTTTATTAAAGTGAAGCCCATGGAGGTTTCTGAAGCATGAAGGAAAGCAATGTTACTGGTTTGTATGATAAAAGCATGGCATTTGAGACATTATAAAGGCTTGTAGTCGTAAATGCAACGCAACATGGACATAGGCTTCGTATGCTTCTTGGCATCTGTGTCTTCTTATTTTATTATTTAAAACACCTATTGAAAACAGATGAAGAATAATAAGAAAATCGTACATAAAAACTCTCTAAAGCGATCGATGAATAGCAGCGTGAGCGTCAGTCCAAGTCCGGAAGCAAACAACACAAGCATGGAAATGGAGCAACTAGTCAGCATGGGCTTCCCCAACGAGTTAGCAGCCGAAGCCCTGGCTGCCACCGGTGGCAAATCCACTCTCAAAGCCACCGAATGGATTCTTTCTCATAAACCCTCCAACGCCACCACCGCCACCACTTCCCCCACTGGTGCTTTTGAGCCACCAAACCCATCTCCGTTTCAGCCAAAACTCGACCGTTTCTTCCACTTCCAATCCAAACCCATTTCCACCTCCACGCCTACACCTCACCTGCTTATTGAAAACAAAGATAAAGACACAGACTTGGCTCCTCTTCCTAAGCGTTTCAAGCCTGCCACACCCTACGAACCTTTATCAGAGCGTATGCGTCCTCTTTCTGTAAACGATGTCGTTGGCCAAGACCATCTTTTGTCACCCAACTCGGTTCTCCGCTGCGCTATTGACTGGAATCTTCTGCCTTCTATTATCTTATGGGGTCCGCCTGGTACTGGTAAGACTTCCATTGCCAAAGCTATTGTAAATTCCGCTCCTTTATGTCGTAGTGAACACAAGGACTTTGTTGTTTCGTATCGGTTTGTTTGCTTGTCTGCGGTTGCTAGTGGGCTTAAGGATGTTAGGGAGGTTTTTGAGGATGCTAGGAAGTTAAGAATGAAGAATAATAACAGAAGGACTGTGTTGTTTATTGATGAAGTTCATAGGTTTAATAAGTCTCAACAAGACTCTTTCTTGCCTGTCATTGAAGATGGAACTATTGTGTTTGTTGGTGCCACTACGGAGAACCCATCTTTTCATTTGATTACGCCCTTGTTGTCTAGGTGCAGAGTTCTTACGCTTAATCCATTAAAACCCCACCATGTCGAAACCCTTTTGAAGAGAGCGGTTGATGACGCTGATAAAGGATTGGCTAAGAGTGTTGGGATGAGAGTTGAGGTCAACCATGATGCTATTGAGTTCTTATCTTCTAATTGTGATGGTGATGCTCGTGTGGCGTTGAATGCCTTAGAAATATCTGCTACTAGGGCTGCTAGCCGAGTGCCCCTTAAATCTCTAGAGCAAGAAGAGAAAGATGGGAAAGCGGTCTTGAATGAAGAAGCTGAGCTCAGTTCGTCGGTGGCGTTTGTCACTCTGGATGATGCCAAGGAAGCATTTCAAAGTAAGCATCTTGCTTATGACAGAGCAGGGGAAGAACATTATAATTTAATTAGTGCATTACACAAGTCTATGAGGGGAAGTGATGCTGATGCAGCTATTTATTGGTTGGCAAGAATGTTGGAAGGAGGCGAACAGCCACTTTACATTGCAAGGCGGTTGATAAGGTTTGCAAGTGAAGATGTTGGGTTGGCTGACCCATTGGCCCTTAATCAGGCTGTTTCCTGCTATCAAGCTTGCCATTTCCTGGGTATGCCTGAATGCAATGTGATTCTTGCACAATGTGTGGCTTACTTGGCTTTGGCTCCTAAATCTGTGTCTGTTTACCGAGCACTAGGGGCTGCACAGAAGGTTGTTACAGACTCAGTTGGACAGAATGAAGGAGTGCCACTTCATCTTAGGAATGCACCGACAAAGCTAATGAAGGAACTTGGATATGGTAAGGGCTATATCTACACCCCTGACAATCCCTCAGCAACACAAAGCTATCTTCCACCCTCACTTCAGGGTTACAAGTTCCTGGATTGGCCCCATAGTAATTTCCACTGACAAATAAAGCCAACTAATCGACTCGATTTTATAGTTTTTTACTTCTGCTCGTCAGGAGCTCTTTCCTTCTCTCATTTTGGGCACGCCTATTTGTTTTGCTGTAGAAATCTCAGTTTTGTTCATAGTCTGATCACATCTTTGTTCTGTGCAACTGGATTAAACGGAAAATAGCATATTAGGTAGGTGCATTGTACAAGTACTTCCAGCTTATATGTATGTAAAGTTTCAGATTGGGGCACTCTTGACAAGTTTTGTAATTTGTAAATTTTGTGTCACAAGAAAGCTTGACAATTGTTATTTAGAATAACACACTATATGCTTGAAAAAGTAAATTTCTTCACACCAAACCAAAAAAAAGAAAAAAAGCCTTATTCATCTTAAAAACTTAAAACTGATATACACTCATTAGATAGCTCAAATTGTTACTAGTTCTATGAAGACCAGACTAACGAAATATTAGTTGGGTATACAAAGGCAAATGTTGGTTGACTGCCTAAATCTGCTGACTTCTGACTGTTGCAGTTGGATTATTTAGTAGTACAATAGATCTTCCTATAGTTCAACATCGATATGAATCGTAGGTCTTCATCTATGGAGGGAATATGATCTAAATATAAAAGGTTGGATCATCATGCCAATAGAACATCTCCCTCCCCCTCTCTAGCTGAAGCTGTTATATCTGTCTACTGCAGTTCTGCTTTAAATTATAGTTTGGTTTGTAGTTGCAAAAACAATTATTTGTGGGGTTTATATTGGAAAACATTCTGAAGGTTTTTTCAAAATTTTTTTTTTTTTTTTAATCTTGTTATTCTGATAAATATTTGTATTATATTGAGTAATAAATGACAAGGAAATGATGTTTTATTGTTTTTGAGCTTTTGCGGCTATCTAGGCTGTAGTAATATGCCCTTTTTTTTGGTTCCTGCTGCATGCAGATTCCACAGAGTAATGTGTATAGCTTCTGGATCTGTTGTTACAGACAGCTGGTCCACCTTTGTAATCGCTTCGTTTAAATTATTAACGTACTTATTAATGTCTCGTATCAGAAAAATGTCAAGAAAACAATTATGTAATTGATTACTCAGTATTTTTGAACTAATTAAAAGCTTTCTATTGATGTTCATGAGCTTCAGGTAATAATTGCAGGGTGAATGTGTTAGAACGGGCAGATAATTGGTCTGTCATGAGCTCATGGGCTGGCTTTATAGAAGCTTTTGCCTTGCAGAAGGTAATCATTTTATTTGGATCTCGTGGATATTAGCACAGGGACTTTTCTTAGTTGATCTTGTTGCAATCAAACACATCCTTTTATATCGGAAAGTAACTGATGGAGTAATTGAAGTTATAGCTTAAATCCGATAGTGCCTCACCATTGCTAGTATGACTATTGAGGATTCCAAAATTCCCCTGAACAAGCTTTAGAAGTTTACGAATCAACTATGCAAGTACAGTTTGGAAGTTTCGTTGCTCTTGCCTTGACAAAGTTTCTTCAACTTGTTTAGGATGTAGACTATTGATGGGTAAGTACTACATTATCTAGCCTAACGTGCCTATGATGTATTCATCCTGTCATTGCTTAGCATTATTTATTCATCTTTACATGAAGGAGAAAGGAAAAAGGAAGTGGTAAGAACTACTTAGAAGTGAAGATTCAATAGATAACTCCTGATCAACGGTGTGACGTACGAGAAAGCTATATGTGGTACATTCAAGGTTATAAGGCGTTGAGTTGATTGTCTTCGTGCATTTCTTTTTATGACGAATAATGGTTGGCATTGCTTAAGAACCAAAGTTGCTTAGCGTACAGCAATGAAGATATTTGAATGATAATTTGAGGCTTGGTATGTCGTAGTGATACATATACTTTTATCACACAGCGAACAGAAATTACACCCTAAAGATAGAAATGCATCACCTAGTAGCCGGTTATGAGATATCAAGCATCTCCTCTCTTCTTGTTGGTCTCTGCTGTCCTTTGTGTTCAGTTATCTGCAGTCCTCCATAAAGATTATTTCTAAGGTCAATACTATCACATGACATTATGATATCATATGGTTTCGAAAATACTATAAACCTTCGCTGCCATTAGTTAAAGTTAATTTCTTCGTTAAATTTGATTTATAATGACTAAAATACTCCTAAAATACTTGACCTAAGAAAAAATTTTAAAACATAATTTAAATTAAAAAAAAATCTAATTTTATTAATTAAATTATTAAAAAATTTATCAAATAGAATGTCATTGGATAGGAGTTTTGAAATTATATTGAGTAATTTTTTCCTTTAAGTTTGGTATTTTAAAAATATTTTTTTCACTTCAACTAAAATTTAATAAAAAAAGTTGACTTTAACGGTAGAAAAGGTTTATTAGAATTTTAATATCACGAGATTCTCCCTCAGGAAGAACCTTTGTGTACCATTAGTTGACAGCTTTGTTCTTGACGAATGTAGTAAAAAAAAATGGTTTAAGTTTATAATTTATTACACTCAAGCCTTTGACAAACACGCAAAACGCTAGCCATTTCAGAAACGATTTTGTCAACTAAAAGGTTATTTCATTGGCCTAAACAATGAGAATTGGAAATAATTCATGTGATTTACAACCAGATCCTCTGCCACCATTTGTTGCTGTAGACTACTTCTGCCAAGAGACTAAATTCTAATGCCGGGAAGGGAAAAATTATTACAATGAAGATTGAATAGGGAGAGATACAGAGAGAGCACTCAAGTTGATACAAAAGATATTCTTCAGAAAACAAATTACTAAATCCATTCCTTTGGGTTGATGCAGGCATCTAACAATTTCCACTCTTCACTTCCCTCTTCAGGTTGCTGCAAACAAAACAAAGAAACAACCCCTCTCATCATCAGTTCATAATCTTTAGATTTTTCAGTAACATCACATACAACTAATCATCAAAGTGATTCAGAAAACTTACATGGTCATATTCCCAACGTGCAGTCAGTGGGAGGGAAACAAGAATACTTTCAATTCGACCTCCCGTCTTCAACCCAAAAGTTGTACCTCGATCATAAACCTTGAATTTAAAGAAACAGAAAAGAAAGACATATTAGGCCTTGCTTAGGGAATTTTAGATCTGAAATTTCCTCATAATCTTCAGAACTAGTTTAAATACCAAGTTAAATTCTACATAACGACCCCTCCTCAACTGTTGCCATGCTTTGTTCTTTTCTGTAAATGGTGTATCTTTTCTTCTCTCTATAATGGGTGTATAAGCAGGAACCACAGAATTTGCACATTCTGCGAGTCAACAATAAATTAGTGGGTGAAGAGGATTGAGTCTACTGAAGCTGCAAGAGGACATTTCTCTACACAAAATATCAATAAATGCAACGTTATTCTGAAGCAATTACCAGTAGCAAAGGAAAGAAGCATCTCCTGATCATATTCATTTAGGTCATCAAAAAATATCCCTCCAAGCCCTCGTCTCTCACCTCGATGCTGCAGACAGCATAGACAGTCAACAGAAATCCAGTGACATGAAACATTAAGAAAACAGTGAACCTGATTAGAAAACAATCTAAACCTATTACCTTCAACTCTACTTAATAACAAGGGAAAGAAAGGATGGTCCAAAATAAGAGTCAAATATGGTTTTAAATGGTTGTTGATCAAATTAAATTGGTAATTCTGAAAATCCCCAATACATCACACTTTGTATAGATTTGAGTCAGAGGACCCAATCCTAACTATAGCCTACAACATGAACATTATAATTCTGTCACACCCAGGTGAAATGCAAATAGAAAATTAGAAGCATCATTACATCCCACTGCTATGAAAATGCAGCTGCTAGTGATTAAGATGTAAACCAAATTAATATTAAGAATCAGGTTACCTCAATTTAACTCATCAACAAGAGGTCTATCCGTTTTCATATAACATAATGATCAAAGTTTCAATGGCATACCTTGATATAGAAATAGTCATCACACCATTTCTTGAATCGGGGATAAAAGCTAGGTTCAAATTTATCACAGGCTTTTTTTTGCATCTGCAAAAGAGTTCAATATCAGTAAACAAATAGAAATACAGAAATCTAGATGTATTTCAACAGAAACAAGTTGAAGATCTTAGCAGTTATTCCCAAAGACTGAATAAAAGCACTCTCTATAGCCGTTTATGTGCAGGGTTCAGGAGCAGGGAGCTCTATGCAAGTGAAATAAATAAACCATTTCCTTTAGTCTTCAAAATAGAATAATTTCCATTAATAGGGTCTGGCTAGCAAAAGTATTGTAGAAGACATTGCCAGCAGTCTACTCAACCCAAATTTCTCATTTTAGTGCAACTTAGTTCCTGTAACATACACTTCAATAATATGCGTAGACTACATACTGAATGAAAGTGCTTAACATCCTCCTCAAAGATATATGATGGAGTTAAATCTGTTCCACCACCAAACCACCATTGCCGAGGTGCTCCAGGAGCATCTGCATAGTTTAACAAATGAATAATCAATTAAAAGGGATTTTTTTTTTTCAAAGGCTGCATGCACATGAATGACAAATGAAAACCGAGTGAATGCAATAATGTAATCATCGGAAGGGAAAGGATCAATTCATTCAAAATGCTTATACTTAGTGGCAAAAAAAACCTGAGCTACTATCATGTGGAATAAGATTTCTCTATGCTGGTTGAAAGATTATAATTCCTATTATACTGATCATAGGAATTATGTTGGTTACATCCTATTCCCAGCTGATTCATTATGGTTTGAAATTGTCTTCATACCACCAGTAAGTATCATGTAAGAAAATTTTCCAAACAGTTATATAATGTGGGAGTCCTTTATTGCCAAGGAAGACCAATATAAGGTCAAATGACAAAGAAAAAAGAAATGATGTCCACACTGAAATAACAAAGCTCATCATAATGCAACAGTTAAGGTTGGTAGGTGGAAGCTTATGTTTTAGCCAAGAAATGTTCCTCATGGTTAAAATCTTTTGATTTCCCATTTGCAAAAAGAAAATTGTTCTTCCAGGTTAACCGGCCACGCACCCAACTAGTCTCAAACATAAGCACAGCAGAGAGATCTAAAAATCTTCATGGCCAAGAACACTTGGTGCCAAGGCAGAAGGTATGCTTCCATGTCCAAGAACAGTTAACTGCAATGAATTTATAACACATGCGACTAGTGGAATATAAAAACCTCATTTCCTTCAAAGGGTTGGTATCTATAGACCTCAACCATTGTACTCAGGCAAAGGTCCAACCAAAGTATTTAACAAGTAGTCCATTTTATAGATTATTTTGCCTGGAGAACCAAAGAACATTTTAGGCCTCTTCCAAGATACAATGCAAGGAATCTTAAATGGCATACATCATCTCTCAGTCCAATTTTAACATGCATTACTTGGACCGATATGTTTAGCATAAAGGCTCAAAATATGGTTTCTTCTCCTCATAACTGGCATGTACTTGGGTATCCTTATTTCTAGTTTCATCTTTTTATCTTTGATCTAATTGTGGAGTAAAACTGATCCTATAGAGCTACTGCCCTTTCAATTTTGTTCACTAGAACCTAGTTCCAAGGGCATAAAATATGCATTATCATAAATCTAAATAATGTAGTAAATAAAGGAAAAACATAGGCATAAGAAACATATGTAACGCGACATTATAATACCTTTTGGCGCATCAGTCTCAAAGTAGCGATAATTAAAATGCAAAGTAGGTGCAAAAGGGTTCTTTGGATGTAAAACCTGAAAAGATGAGAAAAAAATCAAACAGTATTTCAAATATCTTTATGTCTGCATAGTGCACATCCTTACCCTGATGAAAATGGTTTGTGCATCATAAAATCGCCAGTGCCAAGATACTAAAATCTACTATTTGAAATTCCCTATTTCATAGAACAAGATCAAACAATATTTCAAATACCTATATGTCTTCAATTTCCCTATTTGACAAGTCAAGTTTAAAAGTATGAAAACTTACTCTAGTTGATTAAAGTTGATTAATTAATTTATTTAACCAAAAAGCAATTATATAAAGATGCAAGTCATGTTATTGTGCAATTGTAGAAGTAAATTTCCATTTAATCAAAATCCAAAATTATTGGCATGCGACGCCATGAATAGATTCTAGAGGCCAAGTGAAAACAAAAGAAACCTTAATGGGAGTTGCGAGTTGACAAAGTAAATATAAAGAAGAAACTCTAGCTAGTTTTCAAGACTTAAAATATCTACTTAAAAACAGAACATAATTTTTCTCAAATTGTTCATACATTGCAATCAAACTTTATAAAGTTGCTATTAGCAAACATTACTTTTGGACTTCAAATCTTTGGTGTTAAATTAAAGTAAATGAATGGTTGAAAGCTACTATCTCTTTCAGGTAAAAGAAATCACAAGACCTCAGCCCCAAGACTATACATTGAAAAATTAAAGTTGTATAAAGTATAGAAAAGATGACAATCAAATACTCTGTTAGTGGCACATTGTTTCATTATGCTAAGCAAGAATGCAATTCAAGAACAATTACAATAAACTAAGTTATTAGCAGTAAAATTGAAACTATAGCATAACATAATCAACTGTTTATTATTACCGAGCTGACACCTGCAGCGAAAAAGGGAACGGGACCGGGCTTCTGATCGCCGGCAGAACCCTTGGCGGCTCTATAAGCTTCAGGGGGCATGACTCCATACACAACGGAAACATTGACACCAGCCTTTTCGAAAACGGCACCGTCTTGGAGAACTCTACTGATGCCACCCCCACCTCCAGGCCTTGACCAAACATCCTCCTTGAATTTGCCTTCGCCATCTAGGGCCTCAATGGCCTGGCAGACGCTGTCCTGAGCGTCCCTGATCATTTTCTCAAAGCGTGCCCTGACAGAGGTGGAGGAGCTGGAGAGTTGATGGTCATCAGAGTCTCGGAGAAACGTGTGGGGCCGCTCGGCTTCAGGGATTTCCTTCTCGATGGAAACGGCGGCGCGTATGGTGGAGTTGTGGGTGTGCATATGAAAGGTGGGGAATTTGGGGGAGCAACGAAGTGGGGTTTGAGTGAAAGGGATTGTTTTGAGTTTGTTATTGGCGAGGGAGGATGAAAGTGGGCAGAGAGTGAAGGAAGAGGAGGCGGAAAGGGCGGTGGAGGGTGGCATTGATGTGGTTGAAGATAAAAACTCGGAATGTTAAGAAACGTCGATGTGTTATATCAGTGTTGCGTTTATTATATAATGCAAGAAATGAGAATCAAAGATGGATTGCGAGAAAGAGAGTTGAAGAAGTTGAATGGCGATAAGGGTCGGCCCACAGTGTTGGTGTTGGTTGGTAATTGCTGGATTTTTACATCCAGAGAGAGACAGTTGACTGCGCCTCCTGTTTTGTTTTCCTCTCTATTTCTCACTCTCAGTCAAATACCATCAAAACTATTATTTAACATTTACCCCCTCTCATGTTTGGATAGTTTTGACGTGTACACTTTCTTTAATGTCCCCCAAATATTACATAATACCCATTGAAGACTTCATAATTTTATCATGAAAAGTATTTTAAAATTTAATTTAATATTTTTTTAAAAAAATTAATTCTTTTATCAATTTTTTATAATTGACACTATTTTAAGGTATTATCAATCTTTAAGAATTAACCTATATTCTTAAGACACTCATTAAAATTATAATTTTTTTTTTTGTTTTTTCCTTTAGTCTACGCTTAGTCAAAACTAGGGGTGACAATTCATGTTTATATGCTATGTCAAGGTAACCTGTAATGAAATTTTACTTAACACTAATATGGTCTATTTATTATTCATCTCCGAAACTCAAACACTGACATGATACGATTATTAAACAAGTGATAAGACATAACACGCTAATATGAATAATAAATTATTCATATTCGTGTCAATCACGAATATGAGTCATTTAACGGTTTATACACCTAACATATTAACGCAATTATAATTATTTAAGAACCAAAAACAAAAAATATAAATTATAAAACAAATAAAACAAATTAGGGTAAACTAATACTTCAAAAACTTGTTTTTATTTTTCATTTTATGCATTTTATTTAAGTTATAAAAATAGTATTAGTCTTAATAATTCAAAAAAAAATTATTATTCATATTATAAGCTATTAATCATGTCATAAACAAATTATGTGTCATAAAAGAATTCATATCATAAACGGGTTGAAGGCTATAAACATGAATTTAAGGGTTGAATCACTGGACGTCAATACGATTGATCAAGTTCAAGTTTAACACACTAATTTCATGTTATTTGGGCGCGTGCAACCCCTAGTCAAAGACAATAATTTTCAAAAGAAAGAAAATTTAGGAAGTTATCTCAGGTACTTCAAGAAATGAGAAAATAGGGTCACAAGTTGGCAGCTCAAGTGCGTAATCCACATGGCCCTTATTCACAATTTCAAAACAATTATTTCATATTCCAATTAAGGAAAAATTAGTTTAAGATCAATTAAAATAATGACTATATTTTGCTAAATTAATAAAAAAATTGTAGTAAAAGACCAAATTGGAGGGGCGTGTTTAAGTTTTGATCTGCATCTGGAAATTTTTTATGTCATAACATTTTGTTTGATGGCTGACATGTCTGACAAGTTCGAAAATATACAATATCTTATAAACAATATCTCAGTGTCAGATGACACCATTCAACATCATTTAATAGCATCTGATAAGATGTGTCACCGTCGAATGGTGTCTGATGGTGTTCAATAGATAGTATCAAACACTTGATGAGTCATGACATCTAAATTTTTTAGAAGGTGATCAAATACCAATAAAATCCCTTAATTTAGGTCATTTTTCAAGTAACCCTAGTTAATATTGTTATGATACACCTTCCTTATTGTTGCTAACAGTTTTTAAAATGTCAAAGAATTAGAATAAACCATAATAATTTGACATTAAATATTATGTAATTTATAAGAAAAAAGAAGAAGAAGTAAAAGTGAATATTTACTTACATATAATGTCATAGTCTATGAGAAGATAGAATTAGAGCATAAAAGGGAAAAATAGATAACAATTAAGAACCAATACAGGTAGCATTCACATAAATATAATTAATCCTTTATATCAAGTACACGACGAAGGGGCAAAACCCAGCTTGGGCGTACCAAGATCAAACTCCCACAAATGGTTTTGCTGCATAATATTACCTATGGTAGAGGTGCCTGGCCAAGGATTCTTGGTAAATCCAATACACCTCACTCCTTTATCAACATCAAGAATATAGCTCTTCACTGGTGGCACAAAAGTAACCCCATCTGCAAAGTGCCACACAAATTCTGGCACAATAGACTCCTCAAATCCTGTATCATCGAAGCAAAACTCAAATGGTCCACGGATGAAGTCTACCCTCTCAAATTTCCCTAGAGTGGCCATGAGAGCATCCATGACAACTTTATATGCAGGCTCTACTAGAAATGTTAAGGTTGAACCAGTATCAAGAATGACTCCTCCAGCAGCCTCAGCATTCCATACTTCTGATGGGATGTCTAGCATTTTTTCACCTATTGAGATGCCTGAGACATTGACAGCATAATATGACGACAGAACACCAAGGATTAGCTCTGTGTATTTCATGTTTGCTATTGTTGTTTTGGTAGTGTTTCCGAAATCGAGAAAGTTCACTTGGTGAATTGAGCTCAAGTGATCAACCAAGCAATAGGAGAATTTGTTACCAAACATTTTAGCTGCAGTCACTGCAAAAGAATATTGACTGAAGCCCAGTCCCATTACACCATCTACTTTATGGACATTCCCGTCGGTCCAATCACTGCAACCGACCACCACATTGTGCAGCCTTACCTTCCTGTGAAGAATGTCTATACCAACTGTTACTGTGTCATTGGCAAAAAATCCTGAAACTTTTGACCCATCTGCATAACTATTATAAACATCAGAAAGAGAAAACATGTCATTAATAATGTACAATAATCTTAAAATTAAATGGGTTAATTCTGTAGAATGAGAGTAGTGCTATCACACTTTCTATATCTTACAAGCTACAATACTCCTGAACAACTTGAAATTTCCCTCAGTATATATATTGCAAACTTTTTTTTCTTTTTTTTTTTTTTTTGGTCAAAAAAAAAAAAAAGAAAGAAAGAAACCCATAATTGCACCAGGATTTTGAATATCTAAATTTCTTCGGAGAGGCTCAACGAATATATGTCTTCTTTCTCAGTTTTCCAATAATGGCAATGTGGGTTTCATCTCAATCTCATGGAAAATGAATCAGGGCAACATTGGAGCTTTTAGAAATTTTATATGGAGCCATTTGATCAGTAATCATTAAGTTTAAATATATATTTACCAGCCATCTAATACTCCGTTTTAATCTAATTGAGGAAATAGAATTTTTATTCATTTGTTTTCTTCAACTTCCAAGAATATCTTGAATGGGGCCTTTCAACACAAGATTCTGATAGAAATTCATTACCAGGTCATCAATAGAGAATATGCAGGAAATTGATTAATGAACTAAAATTCTTCAAAAAAAAAAAGAAAAGGAGGGAAGTTACGTGTAATAATAGGAGCAGGGCGTGGAGGGTGTAGGGCACAAGTCCAAAGAGGCTTGTTCACTAAGGTCATCCTTGCACGTTTTAGACATGCATGAAATGGGTTGAAAGGAGTGAGAGTGATGAGCCTGGAAGATGTTTCCAGTATAAGAATTTGATCCTCTTTTGCAATCATTGCAGTTCCAGTAATTGCATTGCATCCATGTAATGTCGCTCCCTGTATCCGCTACCAGCATAAACTTCTGTGGAGGGGTGCCAACACGAAACGATACATAATATTGCCCTTGACCCCAATCTGCAGCTGACCTCAACGGAAGCAACAGTGGATGAGGAGTGGCGACATTTTTCTCAGCAATCTTTCTTCTTGAACCTATCCTTCGTGATATAATGTCCTGCCTTGCAGTATCACTGTGAGCCAACTGCTTTATGCGTTCCAGCTTATTCTGTGGCGGTCCAAGGGCGCTGTCATTGTTCTCCGCCAACCGGGGTGAGTGTCTGTGAATCAATTCGAACCGGGCACCTCCATAATCTGCATTGGCAACACTTTGATAGCACAAAACGTTGCTGAAAAACAATAATAATAACAGGCGCAAAGAAATGAGCCAAATAGACATTAATGAAGATGAAGAAGAAAGGAGAGAAAATAATTATGGTTGAGAGAAGGAAGAGAAATGAAGAGGAAGAAGAAGAAAAGGTCTAGTATAATATAAGAAAAAGGGAAGGATTGAGGCTTCATTCACGGGAATTCTTACACTTGTTGCTAGAGTTTCGATAAGTGTTTGGAGTGGTTAAGAATGTTAATTATGATATTTCTATTTTTATTGCACAATTAAGATTTTATATTTAGATTTGTTTTTTTTTATAAATATTATTGACTAGTTAATTGAAAATAATATTATAATAGGTTACCTTTCAAATAGTAGGAAGACTCGCACAAAAAATGTGATACTTTTATCCAAGATACTTAAAATTATCTATCAAAAATTATTAAGATAATTTTTGTTAGTTTTAGATTAAAGATGACCTTAGCATCTTCTTTCCAAATATAAATTATAAATATTATAAGAGAAATAATTTATTTACAAATTTAGTATCTAATTTTGTATTCAAAATAATATGAAAATTGATTAACATATAAAAAAATTATATTTATTATGTGATATCTACAATGACTCTACATATCAATATACTAATACAAACACGGGGATACCTAAGTTTACATTCTGAATGTTTTAACAGTTTTATTTATTGGTTCAATTGGTAAATATCCTAATTTTGTATTTTTAGGATATCAATATATGAACACACATCAATCGTAACTAGGCCATTAGAACCCATAAAAGGAGAACTATTATGGTATTCTTTGAAGGAGATTCAATGAACTGCATCAATGCAATGACAACTTATTTGGTTGAAAATGTGTATTGGTTGTGTTATTGGAATGTTGGAAATCGGATGTGGTAATGCAAAATGTATATGAGATTAAGTGTGAGGCAGTATGCTCGACACAAAACATTGAAGATAACAAACTACAAAATATACCAATGGTCTATCGACCTTAATAGCTCAATAGATGTTATAAATCCTATGAGTTGTTAAGCACATAAAATCACAACTTGTTAGCCTTTCAATTTTCTATGACTTATTGAGCCATGTTAACATTGACACAACTTGCTGAGAATTGAAAGGTCACGAAATTGTTGGTCTCTAACACTTGCTACCTCGAAATCCATTTGATCTTTTTACGAGTTATTGATTATTAAAATTGACAGCTCGTAAAGAGATGAGAGCTATCGATCGATAAGCTCAACAACTTGTCGAACTCTTGGTAATGAGTGAAGTAACCATCTTCAATATCGTGTTTTCATATTCATACAAACCAAGATCTTTTAATCCTTTGTTCAAATGGGTTGTCTATAAAAAAATTTAGGAGGACAAATAATGGCAATAAGGAAGTTCAGTGAAATAATCAATAAATTGAGGGAGACGTCGGTAAAACTATTTCAAAAAGATCCCAAAAGTTACCTATTCCTCTTAATTCCCCCAAAATTGTAACTGGTTTTAAGAGGCATCAGAGTCAAAAGGCAGTTGCAGGCTTTTCGTATCCAGCAATGGAAGCAGTGACAAGAGTTCAAAGACTTGCAGAAACCGTACTAACCCATGTTCCCTCTGAATACATCCAGCCCCTTCACGACCGACCCAGCAACCTCAATCAACCCTCCATTAACATTCCACTCATCGATTTATCCGACCATGTTCACTCCATCCGCCACGCCATCCGCCGTGCTTGCAGCGAATGGGGAGCCTTCCACGTAACCAACCACGGTGTCCCCATCCAATTACTCCACCGAATACGGACCCTGGGCCGCTCTTTCTTCGAAGACTGTCCCATGCCCGACAAGCTCAAGTACTCTTGCGCCGCGAATTCCGCCGCCTCGGAAGGTTATGGAAGCAAGATGCTGGTTGACAACGATGATACAGTATTGGATTGGAGAGATTACTTCGACCACCACACTTTACCCTTATCTCACCGCAACCCAAGTAACTGGCCGGAGTTTCCGTCGGACTACCGGCGAGTGGTGGCGGACTACAGTGAGGAAATTAAGGCGCTGGCTGAAAAGATTTTGGGTCTGATTTCGGAGAGCTTGGGATTGAAATCTTCGTATATTAAGGAAGTTGTAGGTGAGTTGTATCAGAACATAACGATCAGTTATTACCCACCGTGTCCGCAGCCTGATCTTACGCTCGGGTTGCAGTCGCATTCCGATATAGGTGCCATAACGCTCTTGATTCAAGACGATGTTGGGGGGCTTCAGGTTCTCAAGGATGGAGATTGGGTGACTGTTCAGCCTTTAGCTGATGCTATCGTTGTCATTTTGGCTGACCAAACTCAGGTATTCATTTCATAAGGAAAGCAATTTACTAGCTTTCTTTTGCTCTCGAGTAATATTGAAAATGTAATGATGGAATGACCTGAAATGAACAGTGAATGATAAGCTTTCGCGTAAAGTATTTGAAAATTTTAAAGCAATAAGCTGAAAGGTGTCAATTAGCCAAGTAACCTCAAGTCTGGACAAACACAAAATAGAATTTGAGGTCCAATCTCTTTGAAAGTTTGAAAGAATTGATGGTTGGAAACAGATTTATTAATAGAAAAGGTTGAGCTCGTGTACCATACAAGTGCTACCTGCATTTGGATGATTTGGTCAATTTAGTATTGGGTTGAGTAGAACTGATTACTAGTATATTCGGATGCTTGTGTGTATCTAGTTTGAACCAGGTGATGAATAACTTGCAAGAAATTATATTTTAGTGTTTAATTTGTCAAGTAGTTTTTGTAAATTAAACCATGAGCCTGGTGATGGTCAGGTCATCATCATTTCAGCAGAAGTATTTCTTATGTTTATATCTGGATAGAATTACTTCTTGTGGGTGATAATAACATTTAACGGGAAGTTGCATGCCAACATTTGCATTTAGTTGGTTCAATTAAACTAGGTGTTTGTGGTGATACATGTCATTTGGAGATTTGATTTTCTTATAAGAAGCATGATTTCCATCGCAACATCAATTTTGTGCAAGGCCAGAAGTGCCATTCACTAAAATAGCTTGCTTCTTAGCTCCTTTAGTTGGTTTATTTTGGTTATGTAAATACCTTACTTCAGCTCTGAGTCTAAATTATTCGCGTTTCACCCTTCTACTGTGAATGCACTGGTAAAATAATTTAGGGACTTTGTACTCATGAAAATTTTGCTTTTTATATCATGGTTGAATTTTTCTCTTGGGACTCTGAATCAGCCCATAAACTTGGTACTTGGTTTCATATGTCTACCTTATAGGCCCTTATATTTACATGTCAAAACCGATGATGCACTGATGCTTTGCCGCACTTCTGCATGGACCTTTGTTTGAAATGTGCAGTTGTGCTTTTGCATCAGGTATTGTCCATTCAGTTGATGATTTTCTCTACAACTATGATGGCTTTATTATGATCTATGGTGTCTTACAGGTATAGTAAATTTTATGCAGAAACTACTGCATGTTGAAAAAGTTTGATGGGAATTCTTGGTGCAGGTTATAACCAATGGGGAATACATAAGTGCTATACATCGCGCCATAACAAATGCTAACAGGGCGCGACTCTCAGTTGCTACATTTCATGACCCGGCAAAGACAGTTAAAATATCCCCTGCTTCTGAGCTTGTTAGTGAGTCTTCTCCTCTCCGATATCGTGAAGTGGTTTATGGAGACTATGTTAAATCATGGTATACAAAGGGTCCAGGAGGAAAACGAAATCTTGATGCACTCTTGATCAATAGCTAAATTGAAGTGTTTTCACCTGGTTCTTGTGGTTGAAAGGAACCATAATAATACCTCATCAAACTCATCAGTAAAAGTTTTACTGGGATTAAGGTCTCATCATATCCCTATAAATAATTGTACGTTTTGTTTATACATTAATTTCGCCTGGTTCCACTCTACCAAAATATTTTTGAGAAAATTAGGCGAAATAACCAATTTTTAGGGTTGTTCCGAAAAATAGTAAGTGTCTTAATTTCTTACATTTTTCTAACCAAGTTTACCCTCTTGGATTAGAATACCTCTACTCTATCTAAATACATTTTTAATCTCATTTTGATGTTTTCGCTTGTGACGGTCCAACAGGCAGGCCAATTTTTGTACATTATAGGCTAGGTAAGTTAATTTTTGTTGGACCAATTTTTGCTTGTGACGGGTCAACAGGTAGGCCAATTTTTGTTCGTGACTTGTGATAAGCCAATGGACCTAAGCTAGTTGGCTCATTTCGGATCAATTGACTCGCTTGTTGGCCTCAATGGGCTAACAGGTTCGATACTTTGCAGAACAAGTTTTCAAATCCAGTTTTGAAGTGACTCATATTAAACCTCAATTTTTTTTTACACGTTCTACCAAAATAATTTATCGTACACAATTTTAAATTGTTTTTAAATTATTTTTTTTTATATACTTATTCATGATCTAAGCTATCTTTAAAGAACGAGAGGAAGATAATGAAGGAGAACGAAGTCCAAATAAGATAACATAAAACAAGATGTAAGGATAGGTCGGTCAAGGCATATGAGGCTGGTGAAAAAAATGAAAAAAATAAGTAACATATTAATTATTTTTAAAAGCCTTCCTTAAATCTGGTTATTTTTTAAATCTCTTAATTTGTTTTTTTGGTGTTTTTATGTTAATATGCAACTCTAATTTTGTAATGCATTCCCTAGGACTTAAACTTTTTTTAAGCGTAGCTGATTTTTTTTCACCGTCAAAATGGATTAGACTTACCAAATTTTAAGCATTTTGATCCAATTTCAAAACGTTTACTCTCTATTTCTCTTGAAATTTTGTTTATTTTTGTTTTTTATATATCTCTATTTACTAAAACAATGTTGGTTATATGTATTTATTATCGGAATAAAAGAATATATTGAACAGGAAATTTTTAATCTTCTTTAAAATATGTTGAGTAAAAATTTAATATTCTTTAAAATTTAAATAATAAGTTTACTTAATAAAAAAATATTAGAGGTGTAAATTGTCTTATGTGAGGAACAAAGAAGACCAGAAAATAAAGTATGAAGGATGTAAATGGAAGAAGACAGAATATGGGGTTTAAAAAGAACTTATATTTCTTTCTATCGATTTACATTGGCAAGAGCCACCGGCGAACCGCCCACTTGTCCAATCAATCATCTACGCCGGCCGCAACAATTTCATTTTGGTCCGGCGGTTTTGCTCTGGGAAACGTTCATAAACATCCCTGAGGCTTAGGGTACCTAGTTAGAGACAGGCAAAGTTGATGCTGACAAGTTCATCCCTATGTTTATAGCGGTTAATGAATATCATTTTATCTCAAACATAATAACTGAAATGCCATCTATTATATAACTAATTGAATAATAATTATTTAATGATAAAAATACAGTTTTAATAAAAATTTAATAAATTATTTTTTTATAATTAATTGTATGTGATGACAAATTAAACTAGTTAAAATTAAAAAAAGAAGTGTCAACATGAAATTAAAAACTAAAAAATAAAAAGAAAATATGAAAATAAAAAATAAACTACATATTGAAAACTAAAAAGATAAAATAAAACAATAAACCTAAAATAACATATTTGACAAGTGTTTGTTTTATGTTTATTGTCAATGAAATACTTATATTCATTGATTTGTTCTATGTCCATTATCGATGAAATATTTATATTCATTAACTCCATGTAAGTAATTATCCAGATTATTGTCGCTTCATTGAATTCAAACTAACACTTGTTAATTTTATTTATTTATTTTATTTATAGTTTATCTTATTTTTGTATTCTCTTTATTTATTTATTTAGTTTTTAATTTTATGTTGACAATTTAATTAATTTTTAATTTTATTTAAATTAATTTTCCTTTATATCACATACAATTAATAACAAATAATTTATTTAGAACTTATTTTTATCATTTATTTTATTTTTAAATAATCTTTATTCAATCAATTATAGAATGAAGGGCATTTTAGTCATTATATGAGATAAAGGAATATTCCTCAATAGATGTTAAAATGAGGGATGAAAGTTTTAAGTTTGACTGTCATCGACGTAGTTAAACTAAATTTGAGGTTGTTTATGTACCTCTCCTGTTTTGCTCTCCAACTCAAGTTTCCATGCGTGTCTTATTGGATTGGCTACACATGGGCAGGGAGTGGGCTGGCTTGGTGGAGCTCCACTCCGCTTACTTCACATCACAGCACACATAAGGTATAACTTAACTCATAATTTTATCATTTTCTCATCAATTTGTAACACCGGATAACATGTGAGTGGTGAGTTGTACATCTTTATGGCAAATTTAACAAATCAAACTGCAAACTAGTGTACCAAGTCTAATTACACCTAACGCCTAACAACTTTTGAGAAAAAGTGTCCTCAGTCCCCAAACTTTTGTCATAAATACACTTGAGTAACCACCTAACTTAAAATATTCCTTCAAAAGACCATCCTGTCCTGCCCCCCATAAGAAAATGTATAAGTTAACACACCAAAAATTATGAATCCGAAACCGATTTGATCAAATAAAAATTACCCCACAAAATAAAAAACAAAAACATTAATCAGACACTTGGACGCTTAGATTGATTGTTTCATTTAACGAGGTTAGTATAACAGCAATAGGCTTCTTCGAAAAATTCTAAACCAGTACGCTTCAATAATATTACGCAAAACATTAGGGGCTTTTTAATATTTACACAAACCATGAAAGCAACCCTGGACAATGTTAATTTGTTCTCAGTTAGCACAAAATGCTTTGATACAGCATACAAAAAGGATTAGGTGGAAACATAATACACTAGCGGCCAAAAAAAAGCCCAGCAAAAGTAGGATTAGGAGACATAGTACACAGCCACATTGGCTACATATATGAACAACCGTGAAATGTTTGCACAACTTTAGGGGGAAAAAAAAAAAGACAATTATAATTTCTATGAACAAATCGCTGCAGGCTGCAGCCAACAATTTTATAGCTCTGAGAGAATGGCAGGGATGTAATGCGATAACTCTGCAGTAAGTGACTGAAATCCATTCACAAGCTGTGTGTGGAACTCCTGGTCTTCCTCTCCAATCAATCTGAAGTGTACTCGGATGGCACGCTTGCAGACAGCCATGAATTCTAGGAGTGCAGCTATGAGTTGCTGCAATTCCTGTGATCGCAACCTTGTAGCTGGCTCACCGGATAGGAAGGCCGTGCAAACACTCAACACTCCACTGTTCACCTGAATACATGCAGCTTGTGGTAAGATAAAAATCTGGCCACATGAAATCCCATAATGTGACACTAATAGTAATGGAATAATGTCATATATTTTTACTCAAACTGTAAAAACTGTTCAGATTGAAGATGTTTTAACTGTGATAAAATATTAAAACAACCACATTAACACAACTCACTTGAACTGCAACACTGCCTTGAAGGATTCTCTGCAGACTCTGAAGACGTGGGAGTTGATCACCTTCAGAACTGCGAGGCTCTTCAAGCTCATTTCGTAGTGCAGCTGTTCGTGTCTCAATCATCCCAATTGCATTCTCTACAGGAGAGAACTCGAGGGATTCAGACTTGATTACCAAGAGCCTATTCACCAATGCTGGGAAAGAACCTTCAGTCTCGAGAACAGTCCGCCTCTTCCATTGATCTTCCAGACCACCTTGGGTCTTACCGTTTTTCGTGAATGGGGTATCAAACAAAAACCGATCAAAAACACGGGCACGGACAGTTCCAGTGGAAAGAGAGAAGATTCTTTCTCTTCTGCTCCCCAAATCTTCATCCTCCATGACTGGATCAACAGCAGTTATCTGTAGGTAGCAGACTCCAGGCTGCAATTCATCTGCCTTTACTTGTCTTGAATCTGGAATAATGTGCAAAGTGTGATTGCCATCCATCCTAGACTCATATATATGACTAAGCTTTTCCATTATGTCACCTAACCGTACATCACGGGGTTCACGATACACATATTCCTTCCTGTCCAGCTTCCCAAATCTTTCACCATAAAATCCCACCCTATAGTATGTGGCATCAGTAAAAGGAATTGGGCTTGATTCCTGCTCAAGGATTGATTCATAGATATTAGTAAGCATCGTGTGGCATTTAGCCAGTTGTCCATAAGCCCTCCTGCTTTTATAAACCGGAATTACAAGTTCTAAAATGCTTGCACAGAAATGATATAGTTCAGCTTGAGAGAAAAGCTTATTTGCTAGCTGCAAGTACTTCACAGCAGAGTCAACCGTTAGCTTTGAAGCACCATAACCCTCCACCTCAGCTGCTGATGCCTCAGCAGTGATTTCACTGCTGACTATGGGACAAATTTTACGAAGAGCAGCCACATGATCTTTGCTCCAAACACCATCATTTCTAGCCACAAGGGCCTACAGCAAATATGTCAGAAAGATTAGTGAAAAAATGGACAATTCACACATAAGAATTATTTTACAAATTATGGAGTAATCTTTCCAGGAATGTAGAACTTTTAGCCCAAATAGCTCAAGCAACAGAACTTGAACACATTCAATCAATTGAATATCTTTCTCCCTTTCTCACATTCACACATATAATGATAAAAAACTGAGGTTATATTTCACTGACATATAAAAAATAGATAAAAGCGGTGTACCAGACGTTGACAGGATTTAAAGAAAATATCAGAGAGAAGGCTATACCAAAAAAAAAAAAAAAAGTGAAACATCATCCATAAAATCTCCTACAAACCATAAAAATAAAACATAAAAATTTCTCCTGGTTTGGATTCTTTATATATTTGCAGAAAATATAGCAAATGCAGTTATAGCATAAACACAAAAATTGAAGAAGGATGGCTAAGCAGTTTTAACAGAGTTATTGTAGGAGTTCATTTAATGTCCTGTAATTCTTGTAGTGTGTATTAAAAAGAATATACTTAATATATCAAAATTTGTAGGATATGTTGGCACTTGGCACTAGAAACTATTATATGCTAGATATCATATTAGAATTTAAAAAATGGAAATAATCGGATCAACAAGGTATTGTAGTTAAATAGCTTTGCAAGCATCCTAAACAGCATGCTACCTGCATGACAACACCAGCAACAGCTACAGCACATTGTGCAGCTTCAGAACAGGACTGCATTTCCTGATGTGCATCACATAAATGAAGCAACCACATTATGTGAAGATCTGGGACAGGGGCAAATGCCATTGCAAGTTTATAGAAGCTTTCTGCAGCAGCATATCTATCCATAGTCATTACAGAACCCTGTGAGAAAGATGAAAATATCACACTTTTAGTTCAATACAATATGGAAATTTCAAAATACAACTGAAACAGAAACAGACAGATAAAGGTTAAAGTGACATAGGAAGGTTTGGGACCAGAATCTATCCTCCAATTCTATGCAAATTCCGGGCGAATTAATCAAATATTTCTGAAAGCTGTCACAACTGACGAACCCAAGATGAGAATGTCCGAGTACTATAACATTGCCACATGTTTCAGGTTCTGAAAGACATGCTTATAAAGGGAAGTAAGAAGTTAAAAAGGAAAATTTTTAAAGAAGCCATGCTTCTTCCTCACAGTAACACAATACAAGAAAATAATAAAGAAGCTGAGGCAAACAACAAAAACACACTATACTTAAGACAACCATGGGAGGACCAGTGGCATAAATAAGTCTTTATTAATGTCAAAGGAATTCTATATTTCCATTTATAATTAAAAGATCCTTTGGTAAACAGTTGAATTGCCAAAATATGCCCTCGGCCAATAGACTTAATTTATTATCCTTTCACAGAACCTACTTTGAATTTAAAAGACATTATGGAATCCTGGGGCCTATGTAAACAGCGTTGAACCCTCCCCCTCCTCCAAATAAAGGAAAAGGATCTCGACACTATCAAATGTCAAAACTTACACAGTATTTAAACTTACCAAAAGTGAATGTTCCAAGCTGGCATCCAGGGCCAAAAGAAGACTTTCTGACAGAGATTTCACTTCTGACCAGGACCACCGATTCTCCGAAAATTTTTCCGGAATAGCCAATAGAGCATCCTCAGGAAGTCTACACTCCTTAAATAAGCTAGGGCACTTAGCTTCATCTGCCATTTCCTCCAATGATTTTCGAAGTCTCCTTGCTTCTCCACTCTCTTCTAATGTTCCATCAGATTTCATTTGGGTAACTTGCACATCAGACATGAGTTCTGACAATGTGATAGTGAGCATGACCCTCAGTCTTGCAGTCTGCAAAAAGTAGAACGAGCTCTGCAAAAATAAAAGAACTGATTTACTTGAGCCAGTGAGAAAAGCAGCAGCAGCAATCCTATAAATCTCAAAGTGCCTACCCTCACGAGTATCTGGAGCCCAACAACAGCCCTTTTCCTGATGCTATCATTTCGAAAAACTGCAAGACGGAGAAGATGGAAGGCAACTTGCTTCAAGAAACGATCATTCTCCCTCGCCATTAGTATAGCCCCATGAAGATCAAAAACATGATGGAATACAGGAAAGAAAGATTTCCAGAAAGCAACTGGTTGGTTTCGAGAGAAGAAGCTCATAATTATGGCCGTAATGCAATCAAGTTTTCCATAATCTGTTGCAATGCTATGAGATGCTGCCATCAAGCAGAATTTCTCAGTTATTTCCAAAACCTGCAGACTTACAGTAGCGCTCAAGTTTTCTTCCCAGAGTTCCTGAAGTAGATGTGAAAACTATCAGCTTCCCAAAGTGGTAAAAAAAAAAATCAAACAAAACCATATTAATAATTTGGAAATTAATGCCAGCTGTCAGAGTAATCAAATAAAAACATGACACTTAATACAAAATCATACCAACTTCTGTCTCAAAATTGGGTGCAAGGATTCTCGAAGTGCCTGGGCCGAAGCTCCAATCCTAGAAGATTGCGCCTGAGCCAGAGCTTCTCTCAAGGAATATGGCTGGCTAGGGGAGCTTAACTGGGAGTTCACCCTCTGCCATAAGTAACCATTTTCAGGTGTTCCCTGAGGCTGCATTGGAAAGATTGAAGAGGTTTGAGGATAAATAAAGGATGAATTTCCTAAATCCAGAATAGCAAAGCAAGATGAGTGAAAATTCAATGACTACTGAAGTATAATGATTTACAGATAACAGCAAAGGCAATTAGTGTACAAAAAGAACCATCCACAAATCAAAGATGAAAGTATTAACTTTTGAATTTAAGAGCAATCATGACATTTAACTCACTCTAACTTCTTGTCTTGATGCCTCAGATAAGTAATTATTGATTGCAGGCGAGAGTCTATCGGAGTACTTGGGAGAAGCAGGACCCTCACCAACAGGGCTGCGAGAACTAGCACCCAAAAGCATTCCATCGGCCGGCTTTCTGTGCTGAAAAATACAACATGCAACTTAGTTAATGGGTAATTAAGAGCAGCAGTGTATAACCAAAATACCTTTGACATCAGCATCCATATGATGACTCCATTGAGAAAATTATCCTTTTTACATGATTTTCCAAATTACATACTATACAGGAATCTGATCACTTAACTGTTCTGGATAAGGGCATTCGTAGAACAAAAAAACAAAAGAAATTCAACTTAGTAATTTTTATACTTTAAATCTAAAAGAAAATTAGGTCCACAATTCAAATTTTAAGACTTAAAAAAGTCCGGCAGAAACTCATATAGGCTAAACAACAAATCAAGCAAATAATGTCTTGATCTCACGTAAATAGCTTAAAGGAAAAAGTACATGTTGAAATGGCACATGAAAGTTCAAATTAACTGCAACCTCAAACAGGATCAAACATTCCTCCATGAGCTTGAAAAATAATCTAGTTCGAGCTATGCTTTGCTGCCACGCCTTGACTATTGATGAATCATCCAAATTCCGAACAATTTCCAATACGACAATTAAAACTTCACGCTTTTCCACAGCATTTAGATTGTAAAAGACAGGCATTTCATCAAGGATCTGCACAGATCACAAAATTCATCAAATAAGGAATATCATATGCAAATTATAAGAGATTACTGTTGGCCAGGTGGCAAGCACTATGTCATTGCACTTCACACATTTACTCTTACCCAAATAAAAGGCCAGTATCGTTGGCAATTATAAGAGAAAACTGAGTATACTTAACCAAGCAATGCATTACTCGCCAATGTTTTTATTTTAATCTATATCTTTGCAGTCATTTGGAGAAAAGATTGCCCACTGGTTTTAAAGGTTTTTGTACCCATAAGGGGGAGAAGAGAAAGGACTTGATGCTATTGTCAAAAACTTTTATTTGCTTCCAGTATCTTCCCTAGTCGTCAACTGGCAATCATGATCTTTAAGAAAGTTGCTTCCTTAAATTCTTCATTTTTATTTGACAAATAAAGGACATTTAGTTTTTCCCAGGTTTATGATAGTTATACCACAGCTAAACATACTCTATATATAATTGGGTACTCCCGTAGTCGATCATTTATAGTTTGGATTGAGAAATGGATTATAAGCAACAAGGTTAATGAAATAACCTATATACACAGATGTGCAGTTTATGGAATAAAATCTGGTGTATGCTAAAGACCATTCCATTAAACTATGGAATTTTTGGAATAATGGAAATGATTTTTTCCACGAGAAGATGCAGTTTATAACATAATACAACAAGCTGAAAACAATGGATAATACTGTGTACCTGGCCAATGAGAGGAAAATATAGCTGTGCAATGTATAGCTTATCCTCAGGCTTTTGGTATCGAGCATCAAATTCATGCTTGCACAAGAGGACCACTAAGATTCTAGCTGCCTACACTAAGCAAAAGCATATATTAAGATAAAATAATTACATATGATAGATGCATGGGGCAGGTTTAATAGTAACACTTTTTCATAAAAACTTTGACATTGTTTTGAGACCATCGGATCAATTCACTTTCAATGTTTGCTATTAAATGTAACAGCCTAACTAGTAAATAATGTATCCCGGAGATAACACATGTGACATGCAATCTTACTACCATCCAAATTTTTACATATATACAAATTTCATAAGAATAACAGTGTATGCATTCCAAGTGAATAAATCTTAACTATGGAAATAGACACAAATATGCAGCCACCAACTCCAACTACAAAATGATTAATTGAGTCAGGCTAGTTAAATTTATTTTAAAGAAATCACCTTTGCTCGCTGCAATAAATCATCGTGATCCCAAGTAAGGAAAAGCTCCTGGATTAAGACAGATGACAGGTAGTTCCTACAACATTAAAATGCATTTAGTCAAGCTAACATTCAGTTGGAATGATAACTAGAGTAACTGAACTGAAAACCCTGCATTTGACTTATGTGTATTGAAGGTATAAGTCCCCGATACACAAAAGTTTACCATATGAAAGTAGTAAGTATTATAAAAGGAGAAGCTTTTGATTGAGAAGGCACCTATCTGAAGGGTCTCTTCCTGGCATTTCCACATAAAGATCATGATCACATATAATCTGCATGAATATGAGCTTGCACTCATGCAGAACTGACTGACATACCCCAGAAAACTTGTCTAGATACAAGGACACCTACAGCAGTAGAATATTAGATGTGTAAAGTGGAAAACAACTACAAACAACATCAATCTGAAAGTCACCACTTCTAGAACAAGAAAAGGGAAAGAAAAAGAAAAAGAAAAATCGTATTATTGGACATTGGACCAACTCATTCTACCTCATCATACCCCTCCATCCACAAGATTGTCTTTGTCATACCTTTCTATAAAACCAAGAAAAGAAAGCGCGCCCGTCCCCCCCTTCCCCACACCCAAAACACCCCTCCCCACCTCCCCCGCCCGCCCCACCCCCCCCTCCAACCCTCAACAATATTCCACAAATAACTACAGTCTAATTTTCTCCTAAGAATTATCATCCATCTGTATCAGATACACCATAGTACTGAAAACTTTAGGGACTAAGACACCATGAACAGTATAATGTCTTGCATTGGATTTATGCAGTCGGAGTACCTATGGAAACTAGGAATTCACATTATCATCAAAACACAAAAAGACGTCAGCTAGTTGAAGTCCTCATAAAGTCTGGGGGATTCATGTGCCTGACCTGTATTTGAGTTTTTCAATAGCCTATCAATGATCTACTAAAAATATGTGAATATTATACAGAGAATTCTATAACTTTTGAATCAAAGGTATCTTAAATATTCCACCTGGATATACATCGATCAAGCAAGCTCTCCAGCATATTGTGGATCAGATTCATTGAATTCATACAAGTAGTACAAATGCTAGAGTAAAATAAGTACAGATGCAACATATATGGATAATTCGTATAGGAGAGAGCATGTGAACACCCAATTTTAAACAAGGCAAAAAGTTGAAAAGTCATACCAGTTCAAAAACTTGCCGAGGTTCAATAATGGACAAAAGATCATAGCAAAAGAAGGCCAAACTGCTGTTTAAACGTTTCGCTAAGCTTAAGCCCTTCTTACAGCGCTCATGTACTTCTGTTAGAAGACAATCATACAACTGCATTATACACCTGAATACACCATCTCTCAGTTGCATTGGGGGAACATCTTCACCTATATCACAAAAGAAAAATTAGAAATTTTCAATGAAAAAATTGATTTAAAATTATTTCATATTGTAGCATTTTGGCTGTCATTCCACATTTTGAATGCACCACCATGTAAATTACAATTGATGTATTAAAAAACCAAAAAAAAAAAAAAAAGAACAACATATAGTGGATGCAACTATTGAAGCAGAAAGAAATCTCAATCAAAATAAGCACTAGACTACTATTAAATTGTGGCAAGAAAATATTTCTTAAAATCAGCTAAAAGAGAATATAGATCACCAATGTAAGAAAAGAAAAGAGCACAAAATACAGACAGAGACACAAGGCCATAAGCCTTGCTCTGATTTAAAATGACGAAAGCAACTGTTTAGATGCTTGAAATGAAGTTTCCTAGTAGTTGGACCTACCTATTGGAAGACTATGAAAGAAAATACGTGTCTGTTCCAATGCCATTGATTTGACAATAAGCTCAAGGAAAAACCAAGCCATTGCCAGAACATCATCATACACTGGTCCTACACGATAACCTTTTGCCTGCATAATAAAGTCATTAATCAGAGAACTGAAAGAACGAAATCAGTTCTAGATGAAACTTTTACAATCCCCAAGAAGAGAAGAGAAATTCCTTCAAAATGTTGAAATGGATGCCCATAATTAATGTGTTTGGAAACAATTTAAAATTTTTATGTTTTAATAAATAAAAGAAGAAACTTTGTAAGAGCAAAGAAAAATTGCAAGCAAGTGGAGTCTAAATCTAAAATCATAACAGCAAATGAAGACAATCAAAGGCCTAATCACCAACTGAATTCATTTGAAATCAATGCCAAAAGGTAGTTACAATCACGAAGATGATTGATTATGTAAATCAAAACACTGATTTTATGTGAGAACTGTGGTATCATGTATTAATTTCTTACTTTCCTTTCAAAATCACATGTTTTAAAAGAGAACATTGGAGATAATTGTGACATGATAAAACAAAGCACAAGATAATTGTGACAGCAATGAGATAACACTCAAAAATAAGCATAAGAGGTTAGATATTTGTACCTTACTGCGAGCCAAGCTACCCCACACAGTAGACAAACCAGGATAAACAGGTGGTTGTCGACCCCCAAAGTCATCAAAAGCATAATCAACGTAGTTGACAAGAAAACGATTCCGTTCAGCATCATCAACTGACTCCTGCTGCACCCTTCATTATAAACTTCAACAAATTATTAAATATTAAAATGTAAAAACAATCAGAAATGAAAGACACAAAGGCTAGGCAAACATGCACTTGCTCTCAGTTCAAGAAGTCATTTAAAAGATAAAAAAGGCCCACATTTTCCATATGGCAAGTGAAAGCACACCTACTGGACATATTAGTAAATTTTTGTTCTTACTTAGAAATCTAACAATCTTTCTCTTCTTCACTAAGTCCTAAATTGGGAGGTACTTCCAGATCGTACAACTTTAGTAGCCAGGAATGCTGTGGGACAAATATATCCTAAGTAGGTGGTGCCATGAGGATTTGAACCATTGACCTCACGTTGAAACCAAGAGATTTTACCATTAAGCTCAACCCATGAGGTTGTCTCAATAAGTTAATTCTTATAATACAAATAAATATGATTTTCAAAATGCCATGAATATTCTCAGATAAGAAACTCCGGGAGGGAATTCATCAGAGGCAGGCATTCAGAAGAGATTCAATCAAATGTTATCCCGTAAGGAATTATCTATTTGATTTGGATCTGGCATTAATTCAAGGTTTTGAAGGGAGCTTGCTTTCTCCTAATAAGGAGAGGAAAGTGCAGTGTTCATTGATATATAAGATATAAGCACTCAAACTTCTTAGAAGGTACAGTATCTGCCCGAAACTAATATTGGTATACTTCATATATGATAAATTCATCCCTACAAAATGTAAATCATACCGAGTTAAGATATTAACCATGGCTCTAAAGGCCGCAACCTGAAGCAACAGAGAAAACAATAATTGAGATGGCACTACACATCAAAAAGCCAGAGGCAGTAAAATGGTGAAGAAAAATTATCGGATGCTAGAGAAAAGAAAGTGAGACTAATAAATAAAATAAAATACTGAAAAAAATTATCTGAAAACCTGAAGAGTTTCTCCACCATTTCCTATCAGATGGAGAAGCATATTCAGAATTGGATGAAGAAACTGAAGCAAAGCAGTGGAATCAACATTCTTCAAACTGTTAATGGCCTGTAATTAAAATTATCCAAATCAGGTTTACAAAAGCCTGTTCAACTTTGTGTAATATAAATAGGTGTAATATGAGGTACAATAAAAAGAACCAACTCCCTAGTAGATAACAAATCTCTTAAAAACAGGTGCTACAAGTATATAGAGGTAAAATGCAATATTGAGACAATTTAAGACATATTGATAACCAAAAGAATCTAGAGTGAAAACAGAAGTTTCCATAGTTTAAAGCCTCTTCCCTGTCCAAGCCCCACTACCACCTCTATTCTCGGTGTGTTAATTTTTTTATTTTTAGTTTTTGCCATCAGCTTGAGAAAGGGAGCTTTTTTAATTATTTAGTTACTATTATTGTAATTATCTTGAAAGGAAACAAAAAGAAACCAGTAAGGGAGCTATTGATAATAGAAAACATTAAGACGTGCAACATTATCTCCATCTTCATTGAGGTTGCTAAGCCATGAGTAACTAAAAAGGTTCCTGAATTCCAAATTGTTACTATGGTTGCACATCAACAACTATGGGGGAGAGAGAGACGTAAGGACACAAACACGTGCACACACATATAAAATGAGGCCACACTATTAAAACAGGAACCTTCCTGGCCTTGGCTTCTTTGTTATGTATGTCTGTTTGTGTATGTTTGTTAGCTTTATGAGAACCAAAAACTAATGAGACTATTTAGGAAATATTTCATACGTAAACAAGAATGCACAAAACTGAGATGAAAGTAAATGTACAAAACAAAAATACCTCTAGAAGTTCAGAACCCCAAGGTGGGCTTGTTCGAAGAGTGTGTCTATCATATTCAAGAAAGAAATCCCTAATGCGCTCGTTAACAGGGTACAAAGATGAACAAAGTCTTAAGCGTAATTTAAACGCATTCTTTCCATCTTCCAAATAGTCCAGCCTCTCCTACCAAAATAAAATAATCATCCAAAACATACACTGAAAATGTCAGGTCATAAATAAAATAGTTAACTGCTAACACACAAATATAAGAGCTTTCGGCCTGATAAGACTTCATTCTTTATAAAAAACAAATTATACACCTAAAATAAAAAAATTCAATTATTCAAAAACCCATGCAGGAGAAAGCCACAAACAAAATAAGAGTTTCACAATCAAAAAAATCAAGAACAAAATGGTTGAAACTTAGTTTGAGAACATATATTTCAACAGCTACATAAAACCCACATAATTCCTATATTTTTCCCTCTCCGGAATCACCCTGGTAAGTTAATGAAACAATAAAAATGAGGAAGACATCCAACACTTGGATTGAAGTATCAGACCAGGCTAATTTAGATTTTCACAGAGAGATGTGCATAATTTTCAATAAAACATCACTATATAAAGATGAAAACACATAATAAAATGAATATTATCCTACAAACATACCTTGCCTGTATCCTGGAGATAATGTGGAACCAGCTCTTTCATTATTGGTAAGGAAATTTCAGATCGCAACCTGAGAATAAACATTATCTTATAGCTATTAGATGCCCTTTGACCACCAGCAATGCAGCAAAAGAATATTAAATATCAAGCTGTTAAAATAAAATAATTCAGAAGATCGTGAAATTCAAATTGAGCAAAATCAAATAATCATTCAGCAAGATCAAATTCTTTGAAACTATTTCTAATAATTGAAAGCACAAAATGAACTCCACTGTTAACTAAATACTGGTATTCAACTGTTAGAATTAAAATATAATTATTGAACCCTTCCCTAAAAGCTTAAACTTTTGGGACAAAAGATCATTCAGCATGGTTTTAGAAACGGGTTAAACAAGAGTTCTTGTGTCTGAATTCCACAATCTATTAACTAAATAATAACAGAAAGTATGTTACCTTGTGTCTGGATGTATGTGGCAAGTCCCAAGTTATAGTACTCAAATAAAGAAATCTTAGTGAAAACATATAGTGACATTTATTTTCTTGTCAAATTGTTCTGAGTCAATTAGACATAATAACAATTGATCAAGGTTGACATATGATAAATTAATAAAAAAACAACAATAGGAATAAGGTGCTTCAACCAAAAAAAAAATGAAAAAGAACTATTTTTCTAAGTTCTTCAAAACAGGGAAAAAAGACAACATATAAAGAATATACTTACTGAGCATGTGTAGATAATGGAAGTGATGCATATCCGATAACTACCTGGAAAGTAAATGGATAGAAGAATTATTTATATATAGAAGATTAAAAATAACAATAAATAAGAATAAAAACTGAAGAAGCCCCACATGGCTAGCATGGAGCAAAAAAAGAACAATTTAGGCAACAAGGCAATATTTAAAAATAAAAAAAAATTATACAGGTGACTTACTGGTTTTGGAGCTTCTAGTTTTGTTTGTAGATCAACATGGAAGAAAGTGAATAAAAGGTGATGCAGTGGTGTCCAAATAGCAGGCAATGAAACTTTAATCTCATCATGGTAGCAGGCAAGCCTAGCCCCAACAGCAAGTTGTGTGTGAGCCCACTTCTGGAGTGACACACCAGGCTCCCTTGGATACATTGCCTGGTACATTAATCACACCCGTTAAAACAAGTAAGACGAAGTTTAGAAAGCAAACTGGTCTAAATATAGAAACAAATTTACCTCTAAAGGCTGTCTACGAACATCAGCATCATCCTTCCGTAGTTCAACACGGATGAACACGTTCCTCTTCCGACTCAAACTTACACTCAAGGGATATACATATAGACAATGGAAAAGTTGCAAGAAGGGCTCATTTCGTGTTGTGGTGCGAAAGTCGAAAGCTTGAAACTGAGAGTTAATCAACATCACTATTTAGGATGAATGGTTTGGAGAATTTTGAGGTAGATGACTTATATGGACAAGTAGCATTCACAACAAGATTCTCTAAGCACATGAAACACATCAATCCAAAAGACTGCAAGATTATAGTCAATAAACGTTTCAAGAAATACCTAGAGTGCAACCGCCTCTTCTTCTTTTTTTTCTTTCTTTTTGTAGGAAACAAAAAAGAAATATGTTAAAAATTGAGAATGAAATTATTACAAAGTGGACCAGGTTTTCATGACTAGGGAGCCAGAAGCTTTACTAAGAATCAACAAAAACTCTTGGAATTCCTCATTTTAGAACTTAGCTTGAACAACCAGTAAAAACTTCAAGTAATAAAATCGAAAACACATCTATAGGAGAGCCCACTATGATAACATGGATCTGTCAGGACCCTAATTTAGTTGGCTTCCTTTCAATGAAAGCGGAGAACTTATGATCATGACAGGGAAACTACAACTTGATGTGACCTTTCATCTTAGAAAAATTTTAAAATGTATAGCACTGTAATATCTAATAAACCAGTTCAAACTAGCAAGAGAAAAGATAAAAACTAGTGGAAAACATGAGGTTAACAGCATAAACAGGTGAGGATTACCATTCCAACCTAGAAATCTCAAGCGTTAAACTAAGGCCCTGGAAAGAGAACAATTATTCTAGGCAACCTTCAATAATGCTTTAAAAATTGTGCAAAATGTACTAAAAGTGCTAAAGCTGTCTTCATCATCACACTCAAGTTCATATAGTTCTCTTCTCTATCACAACAAGATGAATAAGGTTTCAAATCTCCTTGTGACCACCTACTTGGGACAATCATATCCCATAAGTTTTGTGGCTACCAATGTAAGTAACGCTCGATTTAGAACTCGAAGAACAAGAGAAAAATCAAGGGACTTTGCTTATTAAAAATTATTTAAAAATTTAAAAAAAAAATTCATTCCTATAGTTATCTGACTTTTCCTAGCCAAGGAGAAGCTAACAAAAGAATCTCACTAACGAATCACTTGACAGCAACATTTACCAATGCAATCAACAAAATCAGGGCTATATCCACTTCCGAAAGAAACAAAAATAAAGAAATGGCTGATATTCTTGGCAATAAAATGTTGAGCAGACATGTAAATGCAACTTAGGATATGATAACTAATTCAAAGACAAGTATGATAACAAGGGTGGTCTTGCACTTACGTCATCAGCATTAAATTCAGGAGCATTTAATCCATTTCCAGAAGCTTCTTTCCCATCACTGAAATTCCACTTAGAGTTGCTAGTCTGAGGCCCATCTGAACCATTACTAGGGCATTTAGTAAATGTCAAATCAGCAACACGGTCGGCTGGATCAATGGAATCATTAGTGACACTGCCATTTTCTGATATATTTTCCATATCAGCATTGTCAGTTTGGTGCTTCTCAATTTCCAGCCTTAAAATACCCTTGACTGGCTTATGAACCTTGCGTTTAGGATCCTATAATAGCAGGAAAACCACAAAATGTAAAGAATATTAGATGGTGCCACAGTTACCTAACTAATGAAATATATTAGTCTGGTCTTGCACCAACGATGGTAAAAGGGAAGAAAAACCATCATTTATTTTATTTAACGATATTATTTCTGTTAATCAATCAGCTGCATTAGATGCTAGCAGCAATTTCCACACATAAATTATAAGCCACAATAACAAGGGCATTACAGCTTCAAAAAGAAGCTTAAGAGTGGAACTCCACCATACCTGAAGCGACTCCTCAGTATAGCTTTCCTTTACTTTATTTAAGTTGGATATTTCAACTACAATGGAACTTCCACTTGAATAACCCAGCTTCCCATCCAATGTGATTTTGGCAATGGGTTCAAACACACCCTCATGGGAACTTGACCCAGACACGCTGGGAGCAAGAGGACTGCTGGGCGAAGCAGACCCACCAGAAACTGCACCAATGTTGTTATCAAATAATGGAACAATAGCCCAGGCGAAGGACTCTCTGTAAGGCATAATTCGAGACCACACCTGCAGTTTCTGCTTTTCTCTCTCTGACAAGTGCACCTGTTCATAAATAAAAAATGCAATCATCATACAAAAGTTACAATTCATAAATTCTGTAACAAAGAGATAGTATTCATTTAATATTTCCATCTTCGAGGGTAAACAAATGATACTCTTCAAGATGGAGGAGCTTGATCCAGGTGGGGGCTATACTTAACTTCAAATGCACTAAGTTTCTAAACTACCCTTTACCCGTCAATGGTTTACTACATTACACTAGCCTCATATACCAAGCACAATTTTTTGTTGAACGATGGTTGAAGTAAAGTAGTTTGGGGAATACCACCACTTACAACCCAAAAGAGTAAACATCAAGTAATTGTAATAAAATAAATTCAATCAAAAAAGCCTGTAAAAGAAAAGATTGTTTTAAATAATGTTATACATAGAATGAAGCAACACTAACAAGATTCACCCGGACTCTACCATAATGACACATCACAAATCAAGAAATAATGTGATATATGAGACTAGAAAGAATCTGAATTAAACACCAATTAAGAATTACTCATATTAAGATTACACCCCAGTTCAGCAAAGGCTGAATGTCATAACCTGATTATGGTGCCAGAAACCAATAATACTAAGAATATAATCAGCTGAATTTGTGCAACAAAAATATATATATTATTGTGCCAAAAAAAGGAATGAATAAAGTTTTTGGACATACGGGTTCTTTACGTGAATAAACAGATGGGGTAACTCCGCCTTCTTCCGTGGCAGGTCTCTCTAATTGGATTAACAGACAAACAGATGCTGATGGAGCATCCAAATAGAATACACCACGAGGTTCACAAGATGTTTTAGCCTGGCATTGGTAGAAGGAAACAGTAATATCTTTAGTTACGATGTCAGCAAAATCAACTGATATAGAAAAACAAAAACCCATTGACAGATTGGGATAAACAAAGAAATACTAATGGATTTTATGGCGCTTACATCCTGCATTTCAGTTGGTATAACTCGGAAATAAAAATCTTCGGACAGTTTCTCTCTTCTCTCCCTATTATACAAGCAAATTGTACCATAAAAAGGCTCTGTGAGAGAGAGAAAGAGAGATCTAAGTCAGAAATCCTGAAACAGCTAAAAGTTGCCAAAATAAAAAGGTAACAGAGAAACAATAAATACAGAACTCACCAACTAGTCCAGCTTGAAATGCTAGAGACAAAACTTTCACAGAGATCTTCAACCCACTGAGAGCACCCAAAAGAATTTGAAGGAAATTAAAAGGAAAGCTCATATAAGATATATTAAAAACGAACTAAAAATTCTGTTAAGAAAAGGATACTATGCAGCATATGGAAAAAGAAAAAATATATATTATTGCAAATTTTTTCTATAATTTTTTTTTATATAAGAATTCGAGCTTGCATTTCACTGATATATGCGAATAGAGACAAGTAAGAGGTATACTATGCAACAAGATTTAAACCTGCCATACTGTGACATAGGGGTTTCCGGAATCCTCTGACCAAATGTCATTGATCTCTCATTTTCCCAATCAAAAGCTGGTTCATAAGCAGGGAGCGGAGATTGACCAAAATGCTACAAAATTACATGCAAAAGGAAAAGTCAAAATCATCAGAAATGAATAGAACACATCCTTAAATTCGTAATGTAGGAACAAAAAAATTGTGACAATGTCAATGAAACCAAGATTCCAAATGGACAACCTTCGAAACATCAGAAGCATCCGTACATTGCCTTCCAGAGGTACTTGGGGTGTCATCATCAGTACCATCTTCAGCCTTGCCTCGCCTTGCATTAGCAAGTCGAGCTTCTGCATAAAGATTATGTCAAAGAAATTACACAAACACTGAACATAAATCAATATGACACAGAAAATTCAACAACATAAACTAAGAAGCTTACCAGTTTTGCTTTTTTTTTTTTTCTTTTTTTTTTTTCTTTTTTATAAAAAAGAGAAAAATTTATTAACTTACCTGTTTCAATATCAGTATCAGGGCCTTCAAAAATCTGATTTTGAAAACTCGGAGGGCTGATACTTTCATAGTGGCCATACTTGTTCTCATCCTTGACCCAATCACTTCTATAGCATTGAACTAGTTCATTTAGATGAGGCCACTGCTCCAAATTCTCATCAAGCTGCAACAACCAAGACCAAACGCTCTGAAACCTAGAAATTCTTACTCACATTGCGATAAAACTAAGTTTCCATCACTAAATCTCAACTTCCACAGACTCAAACAAACTATCAACACCATTTCTCTCAGACTTCTCAACCCAAACACATCAACCACACTCACATTATACCAAATTTACTATCATGCATATCATATCACACTGTCACAGCATAAACTAACTGTAACAAAACATTTCTTAAACTTCTTTTCTCTTTTCCCATACATTAATTCAACAGTCAATAGAAATTTAAAAGAAAACTTAGCAAAAACCAAAAAAACAAAAACAAAAACAAAAACAAAAAAAGAAAAAAAAATGGAAATGAAAAAATTACCACGGGGTCCAATTTCAGATGAGCAAAAGAGTGACGAGTAATCCTCCGAAACCGGTGACCGCCACTACCACCAGCACCACTGCTGGCGTCCATCTGTACTTCTTCGGAGGAAATAATGGAAATGTAGAGAAGATATTAGGTAGATCTGATAGAGAATCTACGATTCTAGGGTTAGGAAAAGAGATACATTAGTGTGGAGCAGGTAAGAGTATGTAATGCGATGCGTTTTGGCTGAGATCTTGGACAGATAACAAGGACAGCACCAGTACCAGTACCAGTACCACGACACCAACCCCACCCGCACCAGCACCAGCAGCAGAGTCACCCTCTACTCCAAAACACTATGAAGTAGAGGACAGCACAGACACCAGTCAAAATGAGTCCAAAACTCCGTTAATGCGTGTTGTACCTCGTTTTAACTGCCCCTTTTTCCTTTTCTATTCTACTTTCCCACTTTTATACGTATTCTTTTACCTTTATACAGATAATTATACTTTTTTTTATTTTACTTAAAAAAATTAAGAAATAGAAAATACATCTTGCCAGTTATTTTTTTTTTTTTAAATATCTCTTCTTAAGTAAATATCCTTATTAACTTCTTAATTAAAATATCAAATTTATCTTAGTTCCTTAATTACAGACCTAATATAGATATTTCGATATATTACCCGACAAACATATTTTATCCTTTAATAACCCAACAAACAAATCAATACAACAACTAATAACTTGCTAATCCCAATACTTAATTATTTTTTTACCCTTTTTTTCAAAAAAAAAAATAACAAAACCCTCATGTTGTTTTATTTCCTAATCGAAATTCAAAATTTTAAGAGACAAATATCCTTAAGACATGTTTGATGGTTCAAATATTGCTACACAATTGGCCTCTGAACAATGTTAATTCAAATCCTTAAGAAACAATTAAAATTTAGCCATCTTATTTTTTACTCTCTCCAATGACAAATAACAAATTTGGTTCCACTTTCCTTCAGCTTGAAAAAAAAGCAATAATGTTGTAGTTGCTTTTTCTATTTTTTTATTATTCTGTTTCTGATTTATAAATTCTACTGGTAAGTGACATACAACTTCTAAGAAAAGCAAGCAATAATCACTTGTTTGCTTTGAAAGTATGCTCTGGAGGCCACATAACGTTAAGTCTTTCTTTGTTTTATGCCCACCTTTTTATATTCTCACCTCAATGATTGTCAATGTTTAGGTAAAGATGGATACAAGAATTGAAAACAAAAGTACTGTGTAAATAAATAAAATATTTTTATTATATTGTATGTGGAGCATCATGACATTTCTTGATGTTACTTGATTACCTACAATTTTATACTGATCAAAAATACAAGTTAAAACGAGCACCAAAGCATCAGTATGATTTATAATTTTTTTATCTTTAAAATATATATATTTTTTCGTATTATTATAACTTAATTTTTTTATTTAATTTTATATACTTTTTTTTAACTTTTGATTTATTTCATAACAACTTAATAATTTTTTCCACCAATAGATTAAAAAAAATGAATAACTATCAAGTGATATCAAAATTTTAAGATACAATAGCATTAACCACAGCGCGTGTGCGCACGCGCGCCCACACATACACACACACACATATATATATATACAGAGAAAAGAAAAATGTATAACTTAATAAAAATCTATATCGACTTTCATATTGTATCATAAAAAAAAAATCACTCGAAACAAAATTCAATTATATATTACAGCAATATAGAAATTTATTTTCATAAATATTCTGGAAATTCGTATATAAATGGAAAGTGTTATAGAGGAAAGGCCATATTGTAAAATATAAACATTTAATTTAACGTATTAAATAAGACTTAAATTAAGGGAGGATTTATTAGCAATTGACTCATTTGCGATTTGCCATCTCCTTTAGCTGACTATGACATTGATTACTATCATATAATAACGTAAAAAGATCAATTAATTTCTCTTATTACTCTAATAATATTAATATCGTAACCAAATTTAATAGCTCATAAATTTATAGCAAGTTTTGAAACCACCCTCTATTTCTAAAGTTAGAAAACAAATTAAACAAGAAATTTAATTGATCTCTATATATTATTACGTAATACACGAAATTGGTTTGGGAAATCTGTTTAAATTGAGCAGAAATTGGAACCGAAATAGCTATTAAATTCACTTGCCTTGGCTTATATATAGATATCTTATTCAATTGATTTATTGCAACACAAATTAAGGGTTTCCTTGGATTGAATTGTTTTTTATAGCTTCAATCAGTACAGGAAAGCAAATAGCTATTTTTTTTACAATGATGAGAAAATTGTTTTTCATTTTTGCTGCATTGACTGCTGGAATTTTCTATCTTGTTTCGCATACTGGTTAGTCAATTTTTTATTATTTTTTTTTTTTTCAAGTTCATCAATGAATACGTAAATTCATATTTGTTCTTACTATATATATATATATA